>JBCEWB010403857.1:0-20567 GCA_039654565.1 Peronia peronii
AGATACAGCAAAACTCTGCTCACACAAGTATGACTTAACTAACACAATGCCTGTTCAACATACTCTTGTTCACAAGATCTTAGATTCGGCCCACTGTTTTGTTTTTGTTTTTTTAAAACACCGTGGGAAAAAAACAAAACACCATGGATAACACCCTGAGTATGTTGATGTGGTGTTGGGGTTTTAGTACAGTAGAACAGAGATGATAAATTATATCTACACAAGTTCCCTTCCTGCACAGTTCAGTTCTCTTCCTTCTTTAGTTTTGTTATTTACACCCAGATATAAAGTTTACCTTGGTATTAAGTATAAATTCTATACATTTATCCAGATTCTGGGGGTAGCAGGATCTTTGAAAGTAAAATATATTGACTTAGATCAGCCACATAGTACTAGATGATCTATAGATCTAAATCTAACCGCTGCCAGATAAGTTCATAATATTGTGAATTTAAACTGTGGATAAACAACGCAAACCTTGCTGTTGCTTTGTTAAACAAAAGCGCACACTCAGAACAAACGCTATCCTTCGAGCACAAGAAATGGTGGTAACCAATGGTGCCGATATGAAGCTGGCTATGCGGGCGATTACGTCGCCTTATCCACTCCATACATCTTTTTCGTGTTTTCGGCTGTGGAAATCTTTTGAACGTCACCACTTTCAAATCTTCATGATCTTTTGGCCTTAAGTCGCTTTTACTCACCCCACAAGGGCATGTTTTGTTAACCATCCTCTCGATTCAAAGCCTCGATGAGTTGGCTTTGGCCTGATTGTTTCAGCGCAGTGTAGTCGGCTAGCCCACCTTCTAAAAATAGACGCCGGGGGTTTCGCAGAATGCGCTAATCGAGACAAGTCTATTCCAGATATTTTGTCGCCTGTTCGAATAAACAAAATAAATAAATCCAAACAAACAAACAAACAGACGAACGAAGAAAATTTAAGAACAAAGCCTTATCAATTTTTAGCCGTAGTTAGAAAGCGATAACCCTGGGTCACAGCTGTTTTTGTATTATATTATATCCTAGTAATGCTGAAATACAAACAACCCATACTCAGGAGTTCTCTCTGGTACTTGATCTTACTGAAAGTCCCCCCCCCCCCCCAGGACTAGACTATCAAACCTTCACTCACACCTTATTTCGTACCTGCCATTTGACTCAGTGACGGACTGATGAATGAGCACTCATTCAGTTCACCGCACTATCTGTTTACTCACAGGTACTGCAATCGCATGTCCATAACTGTTACCGGTTGTGAAAGATTCTGGGACCGACTCTGTTGGGCCCCATAATGGCATGGGCGTGTACGCAGCAGATCAGAAAATAGATGGCAGACAATAAAACTAAGGTGTGATGAGTTAACGGCGTTTGACTTGAAAGCAACGTTGCGAATGTCAAACTCTGATGTCTGAAGCGGCCTTCAGACGAATTCCTTGCCATTCCATGCACTATATTTTCTGACACTCCGCTGCTATTCAATGGTGCTGACACAGCTATTGATCCTGGAATTGTTGTTGTTGTTGTTGGTGTTGGTGTTGGTATTACTGGTATTACTGTATTTACTATGGCTTGTATGGCCATTGATGCTGTTGTTATAGTTGTTTGTCAGTTAGACAACTTACTGTGTGTTTTTTTTGTTAGTTATTTAATTACAAACAAATTTAACTTTGCCCTCACACATTGCAACAATGCTAAAATACTTTAACAAAAGCACTTTTTAAAATCAATATTTAATTAATTCCCAGTTATTCAATTATGACTCTCCACATTATATATATATATATATATATATATAAACAAACAAAGAACAGATACACACACATACACACACACATACACATGCATTTCATTCACTATTAATTACTAAGACTGAGGTCGCTAAAGTAAACATTTTCACAGATAGGGCGTTTTGTTAGTAATATGTTCTGAGCAGATTGACTGAGTAGTGCACCCTACGCTCCTGAGTGCAGGCCGGGTGTGCTGGCAGTTCACGTTACTGATGGCTCGCCAGCCCGACCGCCCGTGATGAGGGACAGATAACCATGAGAGGGAGAACGTGAGTGACTGAGATAACAGGTTTCTCGTTGAAGAACGGTTATTTGTATCTTTATATGTTGCTTTCAGTTTGCTTTATTACTCCATTTTGTCATCGACCATTTACCAGCAGGCTTAGCAGAGGTTTCAAATAAAGCACACAAATCGCACTTCTCGTCAGTCACACTGCAATATTTGTCTGTTAGCGTATTCTAAGCGTGCGTCTTTGTTCGGGGAAAATTTGAAAGGTGTTATTCATTTTTGTTCTTATTTTGATATCTCGCTATGAAAACGAAGGATTATCTTCAAACGGTACGAACTTTTTCTGTTCTAAACTTTTTCTCTACTGGCAAATGTTTAGACAAGGTCTTTTTATACTTGTTCACTAAGCATCTGAGTTATGTTTTCAGGCTTTTCCCGTTTGTCAGTCATGTCTACAAACTTACAAATGTGTTTGAGTTGTATTATGTGATTATGTATGTGAGCATGTTTCGAATCGTGTCTATATACCATGGTATGAATTTGTACGTATGTTGTTGCCCATGTTTGTTTTGAGGCATATTCTATTCAACATTTTGGTTCTGCTGTAAAGCGCTTCGAGCCCTCCAGGGGTGAGGCGCTATATAAATAACCTTTATTATTATTATTTATTATTATTGTTTGCTACTTATTCAAATATCAAATAGACAGACTAGGGCTTTCCTGTCGATTGTAAGATACAAGGTATTTAAAAATGAAAATGACGGCATTTCTAAATGCTTTTCCTTATTTTCAGGCTCTGTGAGTGGGCTGTGCAAAACAAGGCAAAACAAAAGCAAAGCACAGTAAGAGACAGCCGCTGCACAAGAGAGACAACGGAAAAGATGAAAAGACACCTGAGAATGGACAAGATAGGAAATAGGGGAATTCCAGGAAACGGTAGAGAACAGAGGAGGTTGGCGGAAGTTGGTGGTCTCAGCTTCTCTGCCAAAATATTATTTTCGTGCCTTCATTCATCTGCCTTTTCAGTTTTCTACTATGTTCTCTCTCTCTGTTATCACCGTACAGCAGTGTCTATTATCATGTCCATCAACACATGACTGGCATTTTTCTCTAAGAATTAAGTAATTCAATAAACTTTTTAATATACTATGAAGCCAGAGGAAACTCTGGTGGGTTTTAGTAGAAGAGAACCCACGGCTTTCGTGGGGGATTATTTAGATATAGCTTTAAGTCAAACCAACACCGCCCTGCGTCTAAGTGTATGGCAAGCGTGCGCACCTCGATGTTGATATTTTGGAGGATTAAACTGAATTTACTCAAAGAAAACGTGTTTGGTGTTTTGAACGCGTCATTCTATGGAATGTACAATTCGGATCAAACATACTCGCGAGTTTACTATTCAATTATTATCGCCTTTTTAGAATAACGTCAAATATTGTAAGCTTTTTTCGATTTTATATAAGTAGAAACACAGATCTTTATACAATAATGTTGCGTGCCAAATTTCAGTAGTTTTCGAACCCATAAGCCTTTTTTTGACACAACCGTCAACGAAAACAAAGATTTTTCATCCCATGAAAATTTTTGTTTGGTCGACTCCTAAATCTATAATGACCTTTTGACCGATGTAGATATCCTGTAGGTTTATACGTCAAGAAGTAAAGAGGAAAGATAATTAATGTCTTAAAACGTATCTTACCGTGTCTGACACAATATAGCCGTAATCGTGCTGATGTGTCGTTAAATCCCAACACAAACAAACAAACAAACAATATCCTGTAGGTTTGCAGAAAAATGAAGCGGCTTTACTAATTTTGCGACTGGATAACCCAAGACATTAGAACGTGTACTCTTATCTCCATCTGAAAATATTGCGAGTAATTTGCAGATCAGTCACGTCACTGATACCATATGCTGCTTAAAACAGTTGAAATGACAAATAAACGATGCATCTTGTATTTTTGAAAATTAGAAAACACTTGTCACATCATTTCATTTTTCATTTGTCCGTGGTTGTTTGACTGTGTATTGTAATTGTTGTATGGTTAACATTCCAGGATGGAGAACTGGAGAAAATGTATTACAATATTACTACTTGTCTTTTTTTTATTGGCCTTTTGTATGTTTCATGTTTGATCCGGCTGATTTAAGTCAAGAGACCGTTCAAGAGATCTCGTGATTGCATAAATTATAATATAATATGCTATCAAGATGTGGAGTTTTTACCCCTAGTGATAACACAACCAAACTCGATCTTCACAGAACCAAAGACACGTTTGAGGACACCACTTATCACCTATCACCTATCCCTTAGATTTGGGATCCGTCGGGGCGCAGCAGAAGATCTCCTAACCACAGTTTTCCATTCCTCTCTATCTTGAGGACACAGGAGTTGTGAAAAGGGGGAAATTAGCACCTCAGATAAAATCTATTTTCAAACTCTGCAGAACAAAAGTTAAAATAAAATAAAGGAAACCAGTGCATATGATTGTTTCTGTTGACACATGGAGGGAAAATTTGAAATATAACTTAAAACGTAATGTGATTGCAGGCCTCAAAATGCAGTTGTGACGCTGATATAAGGATATCATATCGTCTACACAAAATTTATCTACAGTCTAACAATAATTTTATCAGCTCAGATGCTGAGATTGAAATTGCTAGTTTTACTGAGTTGCAAAAATTTTAACATCACCAGATCTTCAGCTGCTCTTGCTCACCGCTCCCACTATGTGATATGCAAGAAATAACAGGGTGAGCCTGCAGAGCTTCCTGCAGTCCCAGTGTTAAGGAAGACTGAAATTGTAAAGTTCGTTAACAGAGTTTGCCTATCTTTGAAATGTTGCCTGTGGAACAAAATAAATCAGGATTCTGTTCTCCACACAAGGTAAAGTTTTTGTAGGCCTTTCAGTCTTTCTGATTAAGACTATTTCGGCCATTTTCTTATAAGATTGTCGGGCCAGGGCAGAGGTTGTCATCATCTCCATGTCAGCATCACAAAGATGGCATGAGGAGCAGCTGAAAAGGAGTGCACAAAAGATAAAAAAAAATGGGCTCAAGGCCTTTATCGTTTTACTGTTAAAGTTTCCGTCCGCCTTCCCCTAGATGAGAGCATAGAAAACAACAACAGCAACAAAAAAACTTGAAATTACAAATCAAGTTTTTTTTTTCTCCATGCTCTCATCTAGGGGAAGGCGGACGGAAACTTTAACAGTAAAACGATAAAGGCCTCGATCCCATATATATGTTCTCGTATGCTGTGCTATGTTCCAGTATTTTAAACTCGTCTTGACTGCTAAAACGCTCGTTGTCCACAATACAGACAGGTGATTCTGAACTCAGGGAATTGCTCACGGTGATGAGCTACCGACAAAGAAAAGACAACAAAAACAACACCAAAAAATACTATGTGCAAAATTGCTTTTTTCTTGTACCAAATTTCTATTAAATATCGTGAATCATTTCAGCCAACATGAAACCTCAGAAATAAAGACAGATAAGTGACCTTTTATGAGAAAATTCTTTTTCCTCGATCGTAAACTGCCGGCAGTCAATAGAGATTTGGAAAGCATTAGACAGAGAATGACAAACTTAAAGAATTTAAGTTTGGATGACAGAATTATCATATTTTATGTAAATGAAATGAGCGGCCTAACAATTAATTTATCTCCACAATGCTGAACTTGCCTCACAGATTGATTTTTTTCCACCATTACTCCATCGTTCATGACACAGTTGTCATGACATAATGACATAACCAGGAATACTTTATGTTATTCCAGCCTCTACAAAATAGTTTTTAGTTCTACCCAATGGATATTCACGGAGATAAAAACTAAGATGGACCTTAGATATTTGCTAGATTCCAACAAAGAACAAGATTAACGGAACAAAATTGCCAAAGTGATTAATAGAACGGGAAAAACAGATAGCTGGCTGGTACTCCTCCAGTCCGCGGGCATGTATTTGAACAACAAGACAAGACAAGTTTTAGTATGCATTTCAATCTCCCTGGCGGAGATGATCTCGGCTGTTATTGGTAATCATGTTAGGCCGCGGCAAAGTTGATAGCTCTCCATGTCTGTCCACAAACTCACACAACCACATGTCCCGAAGGACACCTGTAAAAACAAATGCCAAAAAGGTAAAAGTGGGCACATGGCCTTTATTGTTTTATCTTTACTGTTTTATGTTGTCCGCCTTCCCCTGGATCAGAGTTTGGGAGTAATAATGTATAGATAAATTAACTTATTATAATAGACCATAATCATTTATCATTGCAATCACATCTCCTTATCCTTGGGAAGTGAAAACCAGGTGTTGGTTGTGTCTATCTAGGAGAACTGACCTAAAGAGTCGCAGTGATTTGGCAGACACATGATTATAGGAAATATAATCAATGTTGCAACTATATAACTATGTTTTTACAGCCCGCCGTTCCTTTCAAGATATACTGATATTGACTTATACGATGGACTACACAGTTATATCAAGTTACATCGAATAATCTAACTCATTCTGTGTTGCCGTTTAAGTCTAAAAAAAGTGCCTGAAAATTTGTACGGACCAGCATTGTCTTTTTAAAATGTGTCACAATTTTAACATTGCTTTGGTTTACCTAGGGGGTTTAAATACATGATAGCACATCAGGTAATTTGGAAGTAGACAGATCTTTTTGAAAGGAAAACTAAAATTCTAGCCATCAACAGCGATAACACAGTGGGATATTTTCATATCGATTAGCATGACATTACCCTGTAAAGAATTTAGCATGCGATGTCCCGAACATCAAGACTTAAGTTTAAGCCAATGACTGACAAATGAAAAATCTTTGGAATTAAGGCGAGCAAATTGCTCACATTATCTGCTAAGCTCAGATAAGACTAAAATTATCTCAAGAAGAATGATAAAGTGAGAAATCAAAAGACTAGTTAGACAACTGCCAGTTATCACTGTGACATGATGATTTAGCACTCATGAAATCTTATGATATCATCACGTTTCCTCCTTAATAGCCTATCTTACATGTAGTCGTACTAGCCTCAAACACATACGGAACACGATTTTTCTTTCATTGCTGCCTAGTTCTTTGTACCAGTCATGCTAAGTAATTATTGTGTAAATTCTAACGTAATACGCGAATAAAGGAAAATTACTGGAATGCAAAGGTGAAAAGACATAAAGTGGGTGTAAAATCTTGAGATAGGCCAATCTTTAAATGAAATTTAAGAAACAAAACCCGCAAGATAATTGTTATGTAATTGACAAGGTTTAATAATATCGGGCAAGGCCGAATAAATCATATCATCCTCGCCTTTTTCTGCCAGACAGAACTTAACTGGCTTTTCAATTGAAGCGTCCGAGCTGTCGGATTTCAGAGCAGGTTTTTAAAAACAGATATCAGCAGTAAAGTTTTATCTCTACAGGAACTAGGGCTGCTTTCCTCGACTCCCCTCTTGGTAGCTATTATAAGATCGAATTTTGCCAACATATGAACCATTGATTTAACTCATCTACGGCTGAGACTTGACTGAAGTAAGTCGGTAAGTGAAACGTGAGATTACATCTGACGATCATCATAATTGCTGGTCATCTTTTCAGGGTAAAAAGTCGTAACTGGCAGAAAGATATTTGTGGAGTCGGATCTTGAGTTAAATTACTCGATCCATATGTAACTATTTCTTCCAAATCCAACAACATTGGCCATCATTCCTTCCAGTATCTGCAATATTTTTCATAGCTATTGGCGTTGAAACAGTCAGTTCTCTGAGGGCCTCAGCCATCGTAATGATAATCACAATGAATTCTTCTGAAAATGAAAATATCACTTCTGTTAAAAGCTACATCCCTCCAGATAGAGATCTGATATCTGACAGGTTTATGAACATCTACATATGGATTGATTTCATTCTTTTATTCACTACTATCTCCTGGGCAGGCATAATTGCAAACGTCGTCAACATCTTCATTTTCACCAAGATGGGTCTGAACGACACTGTCAATTTAAGTCTTTTGGGACTGTCTATTTCTGACCTGTGTGTCTGTGTTTTCACCTTTCTGATCAGCCTGTGCTATTATCCTTTCTGGGACCAGCTGGATTTAAATTTTGTGCTAAAAGATATGAGAGTGTTAGCGGTAGGCTGGCCGTACTTCTTTTTCAAGAGAGTGAGTATTGTCATCACTGCATTCATCACCTTTGAGCGCTGTCTCTGTGTGGTTCTGCCTCTGAAAGTTCACGATATCCTCACTCCTAAAAGAGCTTTGATTGTGATGGTTCTCACAGTTTTGATTATGACCCTCACCATTGCACCGGCTTATGTCACAGCCAGCTATCGCTTTGTCTATGATGGTGAAAGGAATAAAACCATGCTGATGTTATTTTACAACGACATGCAATCAGAAATGGACGCTATAAAAACCGGTATTACATTTTCCTTCACCACGGCTACGTTTATATGGAGCATCATTAGTACGCTAGTTTTGGTTGTAAGTCTCAAGAAAACTGGCCAGTGGCGCGAGGCAAACTCCGGAAATAGCAAGACGGAAGTGCTACCTTCACGTGACAGGAGAATCATCAAAATGGTGACATCATTGTCTGTTATCTTCATCGTCACTTTCCTCCCTGTGGGCTCGACAACACTGGTTCAGACTTTGGAGCCCAAATTGTCCATTGGTGGAGAGTATAGAAATTTACTTTTTCTGATGCTGGGATTTAGCGAGACTCTGTTAGTCATCAGCGCCTCTGTCAACATTTTTGTTTATGTGAAAATGAGCTCTAAATACCGGGAGGTTTTCTACACTTTTATCTGCAAAAGAAGGCCACAATGACCGAGTTACTTACTATTTGTCTATCTGTCTGTCTATCTGTCCAGTTATGTCTTTATCTTTCAGTTATCTGTCTGTCTAGTCATCTGTCTGTCTCTCTGCTTATCGGTTTGTCAGTCTGTCTGTCTCTATCTGTGTGTTTGTCTGTCTGTCTGTGTGCTTGTCTGTCTTGGTATCTCTCTGTCTGCCAGCCTGTTTTCTAATCTGTTTTTTTCAGTTTATCCATTTCTCTACATGATATCGACTTATCGAATCAAACATTCAGCCCTGGAAACTCAAAGGACATCTGCATGTGTTAGTTGCTTTATACATAGACGACATTCGCATGGCTTCGTCTGAGAATTATGTGCTCTGCTAAATTCATATAAACAATAAACAAACAAATAAATATCAATGTCTTGGACGAACTCTGGCCACTAACATTTTTTTCTTATCTTATGGGATATAACATTCCTCATTATGTGTATAAAAATAATAAAGAAATAAATAATGCTGTCGCTTCTCTCTTTTGGCACCACTACGTCTTCTCTCTGTCTCTCTCTTTTCCTCTCCTTCTATCTTTATCTTTCTCCCTTCTCTCCCTCTCTCTTTCTCTCTCTCTCTCCCGCTGTCTTACTTTGAAAGATTTATTTTTCTTTGTCTCAGTCACCGGTGTGTTCTATCAAAGACAGAACCGGTCAGGTGACGGCTGTATGCAAATGGCTCTTCATAGTAACTCAGTTGTGTGACAAGCAAAGCAAAATGTTCGATACATGAGAATTATCATCTTACAAGCTGATAGTAAATTAACGGGGTTTTCCCCAAATTGATGTCTTCTGTTTTTGTGCACAAGATATGCAAGTTGTGAATGTGAATTTGGCAAATATTTAATAGATTTGTTCCGACCAAGCAAAAGATTGGAAATACCCGCGTCTTTTTTTAGCAGGAGGGGGAGGGGGGAGGGTACAAACACTCCAACTTTTCACAAATTTGCCTCACTTTTCTGTTTGACCTTGTTACGGTGGGGAGGAAATGTATGACTAAAACTCTTCGCTGTGAGCCTATTGAACCTAAATGCCCTCCAAATAACAGTAGTAGTGAGTAGTGTTAATGATTGAATGACGTAGGAAAACGTATGACGTACTTCCAGCGTCGCGTTTTTCCCGAAGTTTTGCGTTCAACTAGTGTTGTGGGATTTCGTGGTGGAGCATAATACACATAAGTGAGCATTCTAATTTTAGTAGGGGGTACAAACACTCCGCTGGAGATTTCCAGATCTGTGCTTAGTCGAATATGAACTATTAAAGGACGAGGTGGCAGATAATGGTTGCGGCCATCATGCTGATGTGGAGGGACAAAATTGGTCATTGTGGACATGACTGTAAACTTGTTTGTTTGTTTGTGTTGTGATTTTACTGTGCATCAGCATGATTGTGTTGCCACATTGTGGCTGAATGTGAACTGAACCGTCAGCTGAACATGGACATGATAATGAAGAGATTGTTGATGTTGGTAAATATTGGTAGAGAGGGGAGGAGAGGCGAGGTAGTAAATAAAGGACAGATGTGTGAGTAGAAGAGAGTAGAAGAGTTGGTCTTAGCTTTTTTGTGATTTGAATAGCCCCTGATATGGTCACATTTTCGGCTGTTTCAGCTACCTATGCTATTCACCTTATGTGCTCAATCACATTCTGATCATAAGTGAAACCACTGAGGAGATGATAATGATACACATAATGGTTCTATGATCATTGTGGTGCAGGTGAGATAGTGATCAGGTAGCCAATAAGTGACTGGGTCTGGGGAGAAAAAGCATTCATTCAACAATGGTAACAACATGTAGAAAAGCACGTACTGAAAAAAAAAAAGAGGGGGGGGGGGGGACAAAGAAATTTGATATAGATGATAGACAGAAAGGATACCGATTCGATTTCTCATCATAACTGAAGAACTAACAGCGTGATGGCTGAGTTGATATCTTAGAGATTCACAAGAAATGAGAATAGAGATGAGAGATGTCTGGTTGCTACTTGTCTAATTATAATAAACGTTTTTCGTAGTTCATTTATACCATTCTTATATCCCCCCTCCCTCATCTCCTTTTCCCACGAACCAAAATCTTCCTTTAGTCCCGTGAGGATATACTTGTAAGTGGCATATGCTATCACTGACGGTAACCCTTCAGCACGTTGATAACAAACCTAGTATGCAACATAAGACTCATGGTATCTTCTCTCTGGTCAGATCTTTGGAAGAAAACATAAACAAATGAAAGAACCTTAAAAATGGGCATAACAGTAATTTAATTCTTCCCATTGCAATAAACTCGTAGTACAATACCTGATAGAAAAGGACAAATGAACTTTAAAATTGTTTCATAGTTAATTTCTTTTTAAAAAAATATGCATCTGCATCTTCATTGATTATTTGGAATGGACAAATTGCGTCACAGCTGACCGGATGGATCTCATTGAACCAACATTGCCTGGCAAAGTCTCTGAAGTTTTGTTGGGGGTTTAAGTAACAGGAATCAGTAAAGTTACATTTTATCCTCTCAGACATGCAAAATGTTCACACTTATGTGCAGGACTGACAGACATATACAGGGGAAGCACATCGGATTAAAAAAAAAAGGTTTTGAAGATGATGAAGATGAACAAATGTCCCACAGAAATGTGTGGTAAAAATAAATTATTGAAAACCATACTTCTCATTAAAAAAAAAAGAAAAAGCACCAGGTTGCCAGTGCTGGTTTTTTTGGCATACAGATATAATCTGTTTGATAGAGAAGGTTATACATAATAGACATGATGTATAACAAAGATTGCAGGATAGAAATTGTAATGGATCATGAGACAGGCTGGTGATGAAGAGAGCAATATGCAGACACTTGGACTAACAGATAAATAACAGATAAGCAGATAACATTATAAGAATGACAACATGCAGTGAACTGAGCTAAACGCAGCAGTCACTCATCTTAGATGCTGGTCAGATAATGGTTTTTATTGAAACAAGTGTGCCGCTGTGCAATGTCCATCATGCTGTTATCTCCAAATGAAATATAACTCTACTTTTAAACTGTGTTCAACATACAGATAGGAGTTTCATTGTCTCGCAGCCAGTCGAAATGAGAAGTCGCTGGACTAGAACCGAGAAATCAGGCTTTGAATGTGATGGGGGAGGTCAGATATCGATTTTTTTTTATTGCAGAAATCGAAAGTGCATTCATTTCTAAACAAGACAGTATCGGTCTTGCCCTTGATTTATAAATATTACTTCATTACAATCGAGTTTTTGTGAGGTAGGTATGTAGATTTATGAGTTCTACTGTTCATTTAAACTCGATTTTCTCGGAATTTCGATCACTGCTGAGGGGTCAGCCTTTGTCTCTTAAAACTGCAATATCTCTGGTTAGAATAGAGCCAGCTCAAAACTTGTTTTCACCATCTGAAAGGGTATGAAATAAACTTTCACATGATATCAAAAGCACCATATGATGAAACATCGACATGCGACTCATTTTGACTGGCTGCGATACAATTGACCTGTTTATATTTTGAGACAGTCAGTTATTACTGATAATCAATAGAGAGATCCTAGGATGAAATGTAGCGCGGAGGGAGCTTAGGGAAAGGGCCAGGGATCTCCTGGACATGTTTGAACAGAGAAGATAAAGATGCCATACTCTTTGAATGGCATACGGTTTTGATGAGAATGTTCTTTCCGTGGCCTGTCCTCTGGAAAGAGTAATATCGCCATGATGATAATAACATAATGTGAGGAGGATAGGGTCTCTAAGATACCATTTCCAAGTCAGCCAAAATAGGAAATGGAGACAAGGAATGTTTCTAAGCAAGAAACTTGGTGATCTGAGGTATAAAACACAATGCTTTTTTTTTCAGTCAACCCATTACATCATTCTGAATCTTAAATCAGTAACAGGGTAAAGTACTTATTGTAGTCTTATTTTGGCTGATCAAAATATGGAAAAGTATAAGGCCTATTATTGTAAACGAGAACTGAAAAAGCTATGGTTTATAATTAAAATTTGTTTAAATTCCTAGAGAATAGTGAAGGAAATATTATGGCATAGGTCTGAATGTGGACAGAAATATCCATAGGGCAATCGCTTTATCACCTTTCACAGAAATTATCTAATCAAGCTAAGTTAAAAGGAAAAGTACAAACGAAGAAAGACTTGAGCCACATAATAATCGTAGCAAACTAATTACATGCTAATCCACCACACTGTGCACAAAATCAAGCCCAGCTGCAGTCTGGCATCCCCAACCTGTTGGAAACAGTCATTGAAAATTGATGGAGCCAAGTTCAGTTAGAGAAACAAGCAGTTCTTTTCACATCTGGTCCGGAACAAAAATGAATGTTGAAATGTCGTAACAGAAACCTTGGACATTTTGATTGATATGAAGCAACATGGAGTATATTTTAAACATGGTGACAAATTTTTGCAGACAGATGTTACAGCAGGCTCTGAATTTAACCGTTATAAGACGTTATTTCGCACTTCCGGTTTTAGATGGTTCAATTTGTGAACTGTTAAAAAACAGGTTTCAGTAGCAATAGGCAGTAACGAAAAGGTTAACTAATCTCATATGGAAGAAAGCGGGTCCTGAACCTGAGTTTTGGGCTCAAAAATTGAATGTAAGATTAGGTCCTTTAAAACAATCAGCTACCCTGATCTCTGACATCTGTTGTCTCATCTGCATCTCGGTTTTTTTGCAGTTGAGAGGAGACTGAAGGTAAGCAGGAGAGGAGTGTCAGCCTTTGTGATGTCGTCAAGAATTCACTGACAAAACTCATCCAAATTTGAGAATCTTCACAACCATCTTTTTACAGTTTTAAGAAGTGTAAATGTGCAATCAAAATCAGAAAAGCCAACAAACTAGTGACTTTCCCAACAATTCCAGATGATGCTTACTTGGAAATTTATTGCTTACGAGACCAAGAACTTAAAATAAACAAACGATGTAAAATCTATAAGATAGGATTTTAATTATCTCGAAATGCACTTTAAAAAGATAGTCATATATTTTTTAAAAATGTACTTGACATGTTATGTCATAGTTCCCTCTTGTACAATATAAAATAACTTAATGCAAAATACCTGATTACAATAATTTTTTTTTTAGAACATTCAGTCCGGTTTGTAGTGAGTAGAACTTTAAATCGATAAATATTTTATTTTAAAGGTCTGTGAAAGAGATTCTAAGATATATAAAAAGCAACCAGTGCCACGGTCAGCTATGCTAGGACAAAATGTGTATGGAATTTGAAACAACTTAGTTCAAAACTGGTTCTGCTGTTTGCTTTGACAATCAGTATTTTTTCCCGACTCTTTCTCCCTTCTACTGCTCTCCTCTCCCCTCCTCTTTTATCCACGGGGGATGATATCAGAATGGATGAAAAAAGGTCCAGGCTGTCTGAAGATCACAGTAAGAACAAACAAAATAAAGAGGAAAACCCAAACATCAGCATCTAGTAACAGAGTGCTATGAGCGTCTGGAGGTCTCTGAAATGCCATCTGTCGAACACAATAAATTAACGTGATTCTGTTCGTCATATGCCCCGCGATGTTCCAAAGTTTATGTTCAAACATCTGCTGTCCACCTTTGATCACCAATTCTGTTGTTTTTAAGAAAACCAAAACAGTATAAGAACAAATAATAACTAATGGGAAGGACTGAACTCCAGAAATTTTCACCACGATGATTTAAGTAAAAAAAAAAAGAAAAAGAAAAAACAGAGAGAGACTCAGTTGTAGTACTGTCTAAGGACCTGTATAGTGTAGCACATTCCTCACATATTAATTATGTGATTAAATTTTGGAAAGCTGTCAAACCGTATGGAATCTTAATCGATTCTGTAGGTCTGCAAAAGGCCATTATTGAGATAACGTTTTCCCATTCTTTACACTGGGTTTATGGTAGCCTGGACCTGTGACACCGTGCTAAACCTTTCAGGCCACAAACATTCAGATATATATATTCAGATATATGGCAAAGCACACCAGGGCAATGGTGACCAGGCCGTGTTCTAGATGTTGGTGAAATAGTATGATGATGGTGTTGGAATACTAAAAGTTTGCAAAATGATTAGAACTAACTGTTTGGCCAACAGTTTAGTATGAACTTTAGGTCCGAGATAGAGTTGGTCTGCTAGTTTTGCTCTAGGTGTTTACAGTGAACAAAGGCTCGATTTAATATTCATAAGTGACTTCTTAGAGTGCAATTTTCTCATCAACGATTCATCAATTACAAGATTTTCAGAGTTACATTCAAACAGCTTCAACTTTTCGTGTTTTAATGATTAAGAGCAATTTTTGCCCCCTATATTTTCTTTTTTTTGTGAGGTGAGTGTGTAGGGGGGGGGGGGGGGGGGAGGGAATACCCCCTTAAGATAATAAATTGCCCACTCGAAGTTTTAGAACAATACGTCATTTGTCGGATAGGTTGACGAGCTGATATATCGTATCATAATTACATTGACAGGTTGTAATCAGATCTGTTACTGAGTGTATTTCATTGCCCTGGGAGTGGTAAATTGGTTACTTAATTTGTTTGTCTTTGAGATCATGACTTAAAATCGACGGCAAATCACATCATTATATGAAATTTGTCAATTAATTTGCACATATCTGAATGTTTGGGGACGGACCAGAATTATATCAAAACACATCGATGGATCTTCCACTCAGCTCCTGGACCTGATCATTGTTAAAATAAAACAAAACAAAACAAAAAAATACGTATGTCTCGCGGCCAGTCGACATGAGACCGTAAGTCGCTGGGCTAGAGCCGAGAAATCGGGCTTTGAATGTGATGAGGGGCTTTTAAATTACAGAAATCGAAAGTGCATTCATTTCTGAACAAGACAATATTGGTCTTACCCTCCATCAATAAATATTTCTTTATTAAAATCGTTTTTTTTTTGTGAGGTAGGCATGTAGATTTACGTGTTCGACCGTTAATTTTCTCGGGATTTCGGTCATTGCTGCAGTTCCCCCCCCCCCTCTTTTTGTCTCTTTAAATTGCAATATCTCTGGCTAGAATAAAGCTAGCTCAAAACTTTTTTCACCACCTGAAAGGGTATGAAATAAGCTTTCACATAATACCAAAAACCCCATAAGGTGAAAAATTGACATACGTCTCATTTTGACTGGCTGCCAGACATATATAAAATCCGCTTGTGTCAGTACAATCATATTTAAAATTATTATCGTTGTGTCTAAGCTACTGTTGAGCGTGAATGTGGATAACAGAAGTACATCAGCTACTTAAAAAGTGTTGTATCATCTTCGTGAAACAAAGAGCGAGAGAGAGAGAGAGAGAGAGAGAGAGAGAGAGAGAGAGAGAGAGGGAGAGACAAAGAGATGATATCTATCACAAATGAATAGCTAAAATGGTGATAACGAAAAAAAAAAAACGGCGCCAATTTTGGGACAGAATTTAATTTACATTGGATGCCGGGAGTCTCTGATGTCATATCCATGATTAATTAATGAATTTTCTTCAACGTGAAGGTAAATAATTTCAAGCCATCATCTGCTTAAGTCCAAAATAGCGAGCAAAATAAACTCAACAAGATCGTCAAACTTATAGCGATTAGTGGCACAAATTACATTTCCATTCGATTTGTGAATATACGCCAGAGAGTTTATCCATTTAGCAATAGATATGTCTTAAAGACATTGATTCAAACTGGCTGAATTCTGTCTATTCCCACTAGTTCAGTTGTTTGTCAGATAATCAGTGAGTTCTTGGATTGCAGTCTTCAAGCCTGATAACCTTAAATATGAGATTTAAATGAAGATTTCAGAGCACAATTCATTTCCAAACCCATGCAGCACTTTGTGTTTCTGCTCTCTTCTGTTTTTTTTTGATCTGGCGATATCAGATCTTATCGGACATTAGTTCAATCCTTGATCGACTGAATCGACTGATGTGGGGAGAGGCCGCTCAATACAACACAAATGACTGTCTTTGATATTATAATTATTATATGACATATTATGAAATATTATTAATATGTTACATTTGGAAACGGTTTATGATTAATATTTTCGTTGTTTGTCCGAGATAGATTTTTCCATTGCAGATAAATTAGAGTTTACCTGAAACTAGGCGGTCGGTTTTTCTTGTGAGCTGCACAAATTGTCAAACTGCAACTTGAAACCAAAGTGAGCCCAGGGTTCTGAGACACAAAGGCAACTTTCAGACCGAGACGTTTTCTCCAGATGACAGCTAAAATTTATCTGTCTTGTGAATCCCTGAGGTTCCACGCACGTTGATAGGAAAGGATAAGTCAAGATAAGATAAACTTTAATTATGTTGAAAAATAAATTCCACTCACAGTTGATAAGACACGGTGTATGCAAGATATAATTACACTCACATGTGGACAAAGATGTCACGAATAGTAACATAACATTGCCTTAGCTTGATGAGCGTACAGCTGATGACAGAAATAACTTTCTGTAACGCTCACAATCAAATATTACAGGCAACAAACGCCCAGTTGAAAAAGATCCATAGTTACTATGATGAATGATACTGGACTATGCCATCCTTTATTCTCTTCACTTATCTCGTGGCCAGTCGACATGAGACCGTAAGTCGCTGGGCTAGAGCCGAGATATCGGGCTTTGAATGTGATGAGGGGCTTTTTAACTGCAGAAATCGAAAGTACATTCATTTCTGAACAAGACAATATTGGTCTTACCCTCCATCAATACGTATTTCTTCATTAAAATCGTTTTTTTTTTTTTGGTGAGGTAGGCATGTAGATTTATGTGTTCGACCGTTAATTTTCTCGGAATTTCGGTCATTGCTGGAAGTCCCACCTTGTCTCTTTAAACTGCAATATCTCTGGTTAGAATAAAGTTGGCTCAAAACTCTTTTCACCATCTGAAAGGGTATAAAATAAGCTTTCACATGATACCAAAAAAACCCATAAGGTGAAAAATTGACATACATCTCATTTTGACTGGCTGCGAGGCACTTTTAAAGGGAAAAGGGCGAACATAATGTTTCACTCTGAGGAATTCGTTGTTGATTGCATTTTTTGCTTGTTTGTTTATTTGTTCGTTTGTTTTTATAGTGATCCTGTTAATTCTAAATTTGGAAGCGTCAACATCGGCCGGCCTTGACAAGAAACCGGACAAGTAACGAACTGACGTAAATTTCTTCTCAAGACACCAGTGGTGCAGTATAGAACAAATAATAGCAGGGGTGTATCATCGTCGATTGTCACTTCTTCCATGTAAAAAAATCATGAATCACAAATGTCTTCGCAATCTTCACAGCAGATAATCATACACATTGCATGAATACATGTCTGTCCTGAAAAGTATCGTCCAGGCAAACTTCTCCAATATCTGTACTTTCATTCTTCTATTTCTCTTAGTTCTGACAATCAGTCTGTTATCACAGGACCACAGATGATGTTTATCAATATGAATGCTTCAGAAAACGGAAATATTGCACTCGTTAAATCTTATAGTTCACCTGGTGGAGATCTGATATCTGCCAGTGTGCTGGACGTTTTCATCTAGATTCATTTCATCGTTTTGTTCACCATCATTTCATGGAGTGGCATCTGTGCAAACATCATCAAGATCTGCATTTTCACCAAGATGGGTCTGAACGACACTGTCAATTTGAGTCTGTTGGGACTGTCTATTTCTGACCTGTGTGACTGTGTATTTACCTCTCTAATCAGCCTGTGCTATTATCCTTTCTGGGACCAGCTAGATCTCAACTTTGTGCTGTTTGACATGGCTGGATTAACAGTGGGTTGGCCGTACTTCTTTTTCAAGAGAGTGAGCACCGTAATCACTGCATTCATCACCTTTGAGCGCTGTCTTTGTGTGGTTCTGCCTCTCAGAGTTCACGATATCCTGACACCTAAGAGGGCTTTGATTGTGATGGTTCTCACAGTTGTATTTATGGCTTTCACCATTACACCTTCGTATGTCACTGCCAGCTTGTGCTTTATCGATGGCGATGAAAGAAATAAAACCATGATGATGTTATTTTACAACAACAAGCGATCAGAGATGGACGCCAAAACAACAGGAATTACATTCCTTCTCACCATAGCCACATTTATTTGGGCTGTTATCAGTACGTTAGTTTTGGTTTTTAGTCTCAAGAAAACTGGCCAATGGCGTCAGAGAAACATCGGAAACAGAAAGGCAGAAGAGATGACCTCACGTGACAGAAGGGTTATCAAAATGGTGACCTCATTGTCTGTTATCTTCATCGTCACTTTCCTCCCCGACTGTTTGACAGCTCTGGCCCAGACTGTGGAGCCTGAGATCTCATTAAAAAACGGTAAATACCGAAATTTACTTCTTCTGATGCTGGGATTTAGCGAGACTCTACTAGCTATCAGCGCCTCGGTCAACATTTTTGTCTACGTGAAAATGAGCTCTAAATACCGGGAAATCCTCTACAGTTATATCTGTGAAAGAAAGTCTCAGTGATGCAGTAACGTGTTTGCATCTCTGTGTGTCCAACTTTTCTTAGATCTAATGATCAATCATTCAGCTTTCTGCCCTCAATGTTTCTGTCTGCCTATCTGTCTGTTTGTCTCTCTCCCTTATGTTAACTAGCCTATTTATTCATTGATATATTTATAGGTCTCTCGCTTCGTCTGTCCGTTTGGCATATTATATATTTTTCCTTTCTATCTAGAGTATGTTGTCAGAGAAGGAAATGCAAATTTGTAGCAATGACAGAGGTTTATCAGCTGTGAGTGTTGGCATATCATTGGCCTTGTTGCCCACTAAGTCAGTCCGGTGATACTAACACATTCATAAATTTGTCTCGTTTGAATGTCATACACAGGCAGGATAAGAAGATAGGTCCTTATCTTGAAACCAATAATTCCATTCAGTCAAGTAAATGGATACTAATTTACAATTGAAATACTTCTATTTCAGTTTATCCTTGACACCCTGGAAAGATCTAAGATAGTTTTGAAACATATAATGCCTATTTTAGTCATAACCTGCAATGTAGTTGTTTATGCTTTGGGACAGCTCCAGTCCTTGGTAATGTTTACAAGAGATTCTCCATGAGCTAAGCAGACACTGTGTCGGGGGCTGCGCAGTTCGTGTGCTCTGCACTCCTAATGACTCATAACAAACATTGGAAAACCGCTGTGTTTGCCAGTTACTCTGTATATCGACGTCACTGCAACGATCTTGTCCGATGATTATATGGAATGTCCACCTTTAATAAATTTTAAAAATAATTATCTGTATTTCTTGGAATACTCCTAACATCAACTTCCTTTGTTTGGTATTTGTTTGTTTGTTTATTTTCTGTTATGTTACACTGCCAGTATTCCTGAGTACAAGTATAGATATGTCTGAAAACCAGTCGGGTTATTTATTCAGTGTTTCTGGCCTCAAATAATCGATCTCCTCTCTCTCATTTTGTCTTTATACCTTACCTTTTGTGCTCCACTTTCTATGTGTTCTCTCTACGAATATTGTTCTCTCTTTCCCATCCTTTTTTCCTGATTCCTGATTGTTTCTGTATTTTTCTCCTATTCCTCTTTGTTGCTGTTGCTTTTCTTTTCGTTTGTCCCAGTGCACAATGAAATGAGAAATTATATAACCAAAGCCGTGACTTCAGACTGCGTTACGTTACGTTCTATAATACGTCTTTCAACCTCCTAGTGGAGGTTATCTCGACGGGGTTTTGTTTAAAACAAACA
>JBCEWB010404076.1:14762-26772 GCA_039654565.1 Peronia peronii
AAGTAATGTTTGACACAACTTGATATCTCATGCACACAGCTACTGTTTGCTGTAACAATTTGATATTCCATCAACACAAGTACTGTTTGACATAACTGCCAGTCTCCCACCTGACCATTGACCTCTGTATGGGATGAGAAAATATCCAATTGTGCATGTAAAAAAATTTGTTTTAGTAAAGCCAACAACTTATAATTCTACATCCAGATGATCAACAATAGGAAAGAATACAAATATACATTCATTATTTGTATTGTTCTTATCTATTTTACAGCCAAAAATTCATTATTATTGTCCAAAATCTGGACTACAGTTGATACACTGATTCTAGAAGTTTGTGACTCATGTCAAGTCTTTCCATGAATACATGTATGGTCTTCTAAATTTCCTTGCATTCCAGTCCTGCCAACAACGTTAGATGTGGCCTGATTGGTTTAACTGCAAAAGTGTAACTGTTGCAAACAAACACATAAATCCACAAATTAGATTTGACGAGGAAATGACACAGGTGATTAATCACACATATATATGTTACATGCATACACTATCAGTCGAATGAGGAATGAGCGGTAAAGGCTAAAAACACACATAAGGATTAGGCAGTTTTAATCTGTAGAAAATTCTCCAAGTTTTACAGGTTTCCAGTCATACAAATATAAATTGCAGTTGTCACAAGTCAGTAATTCCAAGAATTAAGTTAAATATGAATGACGATGACAGAGTACTAACAAGTTGTGTTTCAGCCAAAAGTTTAGCTACGAATGATGTGAATCATTCATAAAATCTTTTTTCCCGTTATTCAGGTTTGCAGCACGAAGTCATCAAGGGATCTCAGCCCTATGGTTTGCCACTGACAGAAGTTACCATAGCACAGCATCTGAAAACTTTGGGTTACAGCACACATGTGGTGGGAAAAGTAGGTTTTATGTCCAGGTCTAACTATTTTCAGTCATTTTATTCCTGAATGATCCATGAGCAAAACAGAAATAGCATAGGTGCACATGTATTTTATACATAAAAATGTCTGTTTTAAGTCATTTTTCTTCTTAGTTTTATGTTTTGTTTAGTGCTATGTACATGCAATGCTCACATGGCCTCAGGTGTTTGGAAAAGACTGGCAGAGAAAACACTCAGTTTTGTGCCTTTTCGTTTGATTCCTGAGGAGGTCATAAACAAGCCATGAGCATCACTCAGTTATCAGTTACTGTTCAGCTCTCGGCCAGGCTACCTGCCAAGAATCCCATGTGAAGTGCACCAAAATTGTGCCACACTGACCCAGAACTGTGACCATTTAAATCCTCTCCTCCATTTTCTCTATTATCACCAATCTAATGTTAAAACTAGTCATTTGATCATGTTGTGATACTTCATCTCTGACATTCTTCAAAGTGTCGTTGTATTTGTTTCATCCATAGCAGTGGAACTGTGTTTTAAAAAATGTTTAAAAAATTGCACAATTTTGTTCATTACATGTACTTTTATAACTAATATTGAAAACTTATTCCACTACACTTTCTCTGCTTTTTGAAAGTTTGAAACTGAAGATGATGTATTTTTATTGATAGAAAAAATGGTCCACTTTACAGCAGCAATTTCTGAGATGTTATCAATTTTATGACAAGAGGTCCATTTTTGTGTTCTTATAATGTAATTATATCATCAGTCTTGCTTTCTTTATGTATGTTTGTGTGCTCATTTTTAGTTTTCTGGAAGAATGGAACATATTGATCAAGTTCACTTCGACATATACATTGGCTATACTGAACTTGTTGTAGATGAACTTTGTTAGGAAGAGACAAAGTAAAACTGCTGCATTGCCTGGCTAGATGAATGCAAAGGACATTCTCTATTTTTGTGATTTGATATCAACAGTGATCGACATAAAATAGTCTCTTACTATTTGTTTTGTAGCTAGTCGGAATGAGTTGTAAGTTGCTGGAGTCACAGAAAAATTGGAAGTTGAATGTGATGAAAATGTCTGATATTAATATTTCTGTATTGCAGAAAATGAAAAAACAATTCATCTCTAAATGGGAAAATATTTCTTTAATTAAGGACAGGTTTCAAGTGCAGCAGCATATTGGCACCAGCTCTGGGCTAAAAGTATCATACTCGTGTTAAGTGCAAAATCAAAGATTATCTTAGACATAAATGACTGCACAGATGACCAAGCTCATCTGCTTTCCAGTATTGTTTAGTTCACTTCAATGCAAAATATGATGCAAACATGAATTTTTTTTTCAGTGGCACGTGGGTTTCTGCTCAAAGGGATATTTGCCAACGAATCGTGGCTTCGACTCCCATCTCGGTTACTATTTGGGTCATGGCGACTTCTTTGATCACTACGCAAATGATGGGGCAAGTATATATTATATTAAAATAGTAAAGTTGTTAACCTTTTCACATCGCGCCTTGCCCGAACCCAAAATTCCATCTTGACGTACTGATTTTGGATAGAAATTCCCTGTAAACGCACGATTTTGGGTTGAGGTGACGTTTTCTCATAATGTATAAAACGTAAAAACAAATTTTTTGTGGTTCATTTTATTTCATATTTTGCTAGATGAAATGTGATAATATAGTAATGCTACTTTGAAAAAAATAAATCACGTCAATATTACAACGTAGAAAAATGCAAAACTTTGAAACTCAGTACTCCCGCGGCACAACGTGGAGACTTGTAGTGCAGTGCGCTCAAGACTCGCGCAATGCGACAGTAGAGGTTGCGATTGGTGCCGCTCAATACCAGGGCCGCGTGACCTGAAAAGATTAAATCTGAATGATTAATTGATCACTAAAGTCTTAGCTATGTATGTATGGTAGAAACTTGCAGTGGCTGCTGTGGCTAAAAACAGAGAGAAACAATAACAGAAAAAAAAAAAATAAAAAGAGCCAGGGGAACTCAGGGAGGTCTGAGTGTCTAAATTCTATGCTTGATAAATTATTTGCTCATTACTTTCTTTGTGGGCAAGCAGCTGAGACTGAGAAGAGATGAAGTGGCAAAGTCAGAAATGATTTTTGCACAATAGATCTAAGTCTTTTTTTTTTTTTTTTGTTCCAGGGTTACATGGGCTATGATTTCCATCTGAATGGAGAACCTCTCTGGAATGAGACTGAGATTTATTCGACTGATATTTTCACTGAGCGGGCAGATTCAATCATTCGATCACACAATAAGTCACAGGTCAGTTCACATTTTAAAACATTGACTGCTATGTTTGGACTCCCAGCTGCAAAAACAGAAAGAAAAGTTGTGACAAGGAGGAAAAGTTTCAGTCATCTAAAATATTCAACTTCTGTGTTGACAATTTTTAGTTGTCATGGCAACATTTAGGGCAGTATTAGTCAAAAAAAGGGGGGGGGGGGGCATCTTCCATTTCTGGCTCTTTGGCCAAACTAAATGTGGTTAGAATGGATGTGTGTATCAGAGGTTGTGAAATTGTGGTTGTTTTATGTAGAAATATGTGTAATATGTGTGTGCGTGTGTGAAGATGAGTGAATGTGTGTGTGTCTACATGTGTGTGTGTGTATTGTTAGGTGGTGTGGCTGAGGTTGTGAGGTTGGCCAAATTAATTTTGTGGTTTATTATCCCAATCTTTTTTGTTAGTTGTCTTTCTCCTATCTCTAATGTTCATTTATAGACGTAACATGTGCACCACATATCTATTACAATAAAAATCTTGCCAAATTCTATGCCACAACATGGAGACTCTGTCAGGAGACCTACATATTGATATATGAAAATGTACATGGTGATAGGGCTTATTTTCGTTATTGGTAAATTCAATACTTTAGAAAATCTGAAAAGAACAGAATTCAATTGTCTCCTTTCCCACATGCATCAGAGCTGAATCAAGGACCATTTTAGTGAACTTTTATGGGTCCAACAAAGATGGTGCACCTTCTAGAAATATTCCCAGTCTGTGGTTATTAAGGATGCTGTCAAGTGTTTATACATGTCTAAATGTGCTATTTGCACATTGATACTTAACTCTAGAACTGCGACTCAGCCTAAGGGCTTCAACGCCCTGCAGTGTGCCTTGCCGGGCTTGTCAGTCTGCATCGTTGGCGCCAGTGCTTAACCTCAGGGTGTTTGTTTTGACTCTGCCGTGGCTTCTGAGTGACACAGTGCAGGCCCAGATTGACCACCATACTGACCAATGTCTTCCTCTAACCCCTCCCCTAACTCCACCCTTTCTTCACACATATTAATTGAAAGGAGCTGATGGTAGGAGAAGGGGTTGTATTCATAAAGACATGTGAATTCCACATGGATATCAAATTTGTCACCTCTCATCACACAGGCTATTTCCATTACATATTTGTTCATAACCTAATGTAACTGCCCGGACTAAGCCACTTCGTATAGGGGTGTGTTTACATTCATCTTATAGAATCTTAGCGCAAACTGAAGGCTATCATCCCTCTGACCACGTGGACTTAGATCAGACCAGCGACATTGATGGGGCAGCAGTGACTACAAAGAAATACATACATGTGGTCTAATGACGGCATAGAGTGAGAGCACAAGAGAGCTATCTGATATATAAACTAATAGCTACATAGGATACTTTAGCTTTCATTCATAGCAATTAAAGCCCACTTATACTCTCAATAGCTTGATCGCTGGTCAATGCGAAACTTGATGAGTGGGTCAAGTGGTCAGGGGAGTCTGTGTTCTTATTCAGTGTGGTGTAAACAAAGAGATTACAAGACCATTTGAGAGAACTTGAGCAGGCCGTGTGGCCTTTGATTTCTCTTCTTCCGTCTTTCTGTCACCTGTTGCCGGGATTCGGCTCTAACTATGGGTTTTCTGACAATCTTATTCTAAGACAAAAATCATTGACTTTTGAAAGATCTTGTACTTAGATGCAGCTGTACCTATTCTGTGATATTTTGACAAAACTAAGTCCGATGAAACCTAATTTTAGTAGACAAGATGAGAAATATCACAGCGTTGCGACAGGCATAGCATGAAGAGGCCAGACCGTATAAATCTGGGATTCGCACTATGAAGAGTGTTTTCACCTGTTGGATATATACGTGCACTGCACTTGTGGCGTTAAATATTTTTATTTTTAACTACACTGAATGGACATAACACTTAATTTTAGTAATGTTAATTATCAACTCCGTTTGTCCTACTTAATACTTATGAATGAACAAGGCAAAAAATTTTGTCTGCATCGGTTTAAACTGGCTCATGGTTGTCAGTAGTAGGTCAAGTAATGCTGAAATGCTTTAGGTTGGGAAGAAATTACCACTGAGCAAATCTTCAACTTGAAAGCAGGCTTTTCATGGAAGATATCTGCAACATCAACAAGATCTGTGCATTGTCTTCATTAACTCTGAAAAGGCTTTAGCAGATTCTGAGATAAAGCACTGTGGTCCATCATGCTATCCTTGCACACATGGGCAGGTTATTTTCTTAAATTTTCTCTGCAAACCTGAATAGGTGATTGTCTTAATTTTTTCCTCAATTATAACTAGGTGATGCCTTAACTTTCTTTCCCCTACCCATCTCTCCCTGCAGATATCCTCCTCCTTATTGACCTCTCATTGCTTGATTGTACTGATGTCACAGACAGAAACCACAAATTGTAGGAGCCAAATGTTCAAAGTTTCTCACTGACACATGTGTCTCTATACATGTACAACTCTACAGCCATTGTTTCTCTACCTGGCTTACCAAGCTGTCCATGTTGGTAATTCGGATGACAGAATTCAAGCGCCTCAGAAATATGTTGACAGATTTCCCTACATCAAAGACATTAACAGGAGAATGTTTGCAGGTACCACAACTTCTTTATTTGGTTTTGAACCAGAATTTTTTAAAGATTTACATTTGTAATAATTTTATTTATCTTCAATCCATTTCCTCATTCAAATTTTCAAATGAGCGCAGCTCATTGGCACATTCTGAGTGATGGTTGATACAGTTGGCTTAACTTTTGTTTGTATATCAAGATGGTTCCACTTTCAGTTGTGAGTTCAGACTTACAAATGAAACAGTCTATGTAGATTGACGTAACTTTTCTGCTCACGCACAGAAAGATTGACCTAACTTTTTCGCACTCACATGGATAGACTGACCTAACTTTTTTTGTGCACACATGGATACATTGACCTAACTTTTCTATTCACACTTGGAAAGATTGATCTAAGCTTTTTGTGCACACATAGTCTGTTCACACTTTGAAAAATTTGTCTTACTTTTTTGTGCACACCTGTGCAGTCAGATAGCTAGTTCACTCAGGTGAACAATAATGTAAGCAAAGAGTCCTCTGAATTTATTGAAGAATCCATGATGATGGATTTATTTCAGTTTAAATGACTCTCACTGTCTCAAATAGGATTGTGAACTTCAGAAGTACTGATCGACAAAAAAACAAAAAAAAAAAAAGAAATGGTTGTTGAAAAACTCAGGTAGATGAAAATCTCAGAATATTTTAGAAGTTAAAGTGAGTGAGTGAATGTTTTATTATTTTGTTTGCTTTTTTGTCTGTTTTTTAACTTTATTCAATTTGTGATTGTATGGCACTGTACTGTTGTACTAATAACTTGACACATTGGTCAGGAGTTGTGTCGGCCTTGGATGACGGGGTCGGCATGATATACCGTGCTGTACAGGAGTCGGGTATGCTGGACAACACTGTCATCATCTTCAGTACTGACAACGGCGGGCCTGCCAATGGCAAGGGAGGGAGTGCTGCTTGTAACTGGCCACTCAGGTAAGGTAGACTTTCTCCACTTCAGGTGGGGTGCAGGTCCTGGGAGTGATTTTTTGAATGATTGAACTTAGGGCTTTGAAGCTTCAAATTTGGATTCAGCATGATCAAATGAGAAGAAGAGCGTGGAAAAAAATTTTGTTTTGTGTCTGGTTGCCATGAAAATGCTGCCATCTTGAATTTTGTGTCTTCAAAATTAATTATCTTAAAAGCTTAACATCTAGAATATGTTAGTTGACATATTTCTTAATTTTCAGGTAAATATCCAATTTTCCCTAAAAAACATGAACAGAATTTGGAAAAAAGGAATGCATATTATTGAAACATATCCTATGGAGAATACATATTCAAAATTTGAAGTCAGTTGGTTCAGAAATAAAAAAGCTTTAGGGAAAAAAGTGAAAAAAATGTACATTTTGAGAAGATCACAATTAAATTTTCATAATCTTTCTATACAGTCTCTTAGCGGTGCCATGTTGGTATCATTTCGGAGCATAAGGAGATGTTTATGGCTTCCGTTTTTTTTTCATATCAGAATAGGCCAAATGTCTAAAAATATCAAAAACCTAGACTGTTGGGAATCATAAATGTGAAGGAGTCGACTATTTGGTAATGGAGTGGTTTGAGAATTGTCCTGGGACAGAGGAAACTGAAGAAAATATACAAACCATGACAGTAGCAGTTATCACATACCTAGTTTTGTTTATGTTTATTTTTGATCTGACATGAAGGCATGGGCTGTTAGCTTCTGTCTGTAAAAAGAGGATAACAATATGACAGGACAGTGTGCGTGATATAGGACAGGAGGATAGTATGTGAAATAGGACAGGAGGATAGTATATGATATAGGACAGGAGGATAGCTGTATAACAGGAGGATGGCCATATGGCAGAAGGATATCAAATAATATAGAACAGAAGGATAGCTATATGACAGGAGGATAGTTATATGACAGGATAGCAACAGGACAGAAGGATAGTATGAAATGCAACATGATGAAATCATGCTCTCGTCAAATTTTGAGCATATGGGGTTATTGATATCACTGTAAAGATTATTCATTTCCCTTTCTCTGTGTGAAAAAAATTTTTGTTCTGCCTTAAATGGGAATCGAGATATTGGCAGTTAAAGATGATAGGGGTACCCTTTTTCTGCAGCTGAATTTAGTGAGAAAATGGCCAATCATTTTTGCTACTCCTTATTAACCCTTGTTAGGCCATGTCATTAAATTACAATTTTTGGGCTTTTACACGGTTTGTTTCAGCAAGTTTAACTCTGAAATGCACTTTTAGATTAATATAGAAGAGTTCTCTAAAGTAAAAAATATTGCATTAAAAATTCATTCACTGTTAAAAAAGCATGTGATTTCTCCGGTCACCTCTTGACGAACGCCTAATTTTATCGTGTTGCATCTCATATGATACAGGACAGGAGGATAGCTTTATGACAAAAGGACAGCTAAATGATGGAAGGATAACATACAATATAGGATAGGAAGATAGCTATATGACAGGAGGATAGTTGTATGACTGAATAGCAATATGATAGGAGGATAGCTGTAATATGTACAAGTTGTGAAAGGCAGGAGATTGGGGCCACACCAAAAATCTGCAAGTGTTTTAAGTCTACATTTTCTTTTGCACTCATTTTTCAGGGGTTCGAAGTTCACACTGTGGCAAGGTGGTGTGAGAGGAGTGGGCTTTGTCTCCAGTCCATTGTTACAAAAACACAGCTATGTCAACAACCAACTGATCCATGTCACTGACTGGCTGCCCACTATCTACCGCATTGCAGGAGGGAACTCTTCATCTCTCAGAGACATTGATGGCTTGGACCAATGGGAGGTTATTTCCCAGAATGCATCTGCAGTGAGGAAAGAGGTGTTGCTGAATATTGACCCAGTGGAGAAGTACGAGTCAATTATTGTTGGTGATTTTAAATTTATCCGTGGTGATATATTGCATGGCAGGTATGATGGATGGTATCCACCTCCTCCAATCCACACATCGGACACTTTGCAGAATTGGAATGGTGATGTATTGAGTCATTCTGGCAGTGGAATACAGTCACCTATTCATTCAGAGATTTCAGAATTTCATCAGAAAGACACAACTGACCATGTAAGATTTGTCACAGGTCACTCTGCCCATGAATATGAAAGTGGGCTGGCTAAAGATAAAATCTTCAAAAATCTCTTTTTTGTCTCTGAGAGAACTCAGTCAGGGAGTGACCAAAATTGGTCGGGCTCTCTCCTCATTGACTGCGGTCAGAAACCTCACAATGCCAGCCAAGACTGCCATCCTGAAAAATCCCCGTGTCTGTTCAATATCCAAGAGGATCCATGTGAATACAAAAATTTGGCCCCATCCATGCCAACAGTGGTGAAAATGTTACAAGAGAGAATCGATGTTTATAAAACAACTATGGTTGCTCCCGGCAACAAGCCTGAAGATCCCAAGGGAAATCCCCAATTACACGGAGGCGTGTGGAAACCATGGCTGTAAGTCACGTGATTTGAGGTCAGGTATATGCGGAAGAACTGCACTGACAGCTGACATCATGTTGACATCCTGGCATCTTCAGGTGAAGAGGTCCTCCAGACAGTAAACTTCCTCAAAATTTGGGCACTCTCAATTTCATAAATTTTCATCTTATGAATTCCACATATCTGCTGTTTGCGTTTTTACCCGTACTTATCAATTGACAATTTATGTCGTGTAGTTCAAGACATCTCTGTACAATTACATATCAAGTGGATTCTGACATTTCTTTTGTTTAATGCAAGAAAAATTTTACTGTGATGTAAAAAGCTGGGTTTTTTTTTGCCAATTTGACTCTCAAGATCCAGGTTCTGATAGCAACCAATCCAAATTTATGAATTGACAGTTGATGTCAGTTAGAAGCATAAGTCATTTGTGGCAAAATTAGTTTCGTTATTAAAGGTCAAGAGAAAAGCGTACTTTTTTTTTTGTTCTTTTCATAAACAATTAAGAAATAGGCTCTGTGGCTATGTGAGGATTAGGTTGTCCAACTATAGTGGTCATTTGCTATGAACTTTACTAGTTCAGTTCTGCATTTATTCCGAACATGCATAAAATCTGTGTGTCCAGATGGGAAATGGACATAGCAAGACCACAGTGAGGGAAAATGAGGGGTTCCTGCCTGCTTATTACATTATTAATTATTGTTTGCTGTGATACAGGATATAGAACCAAGTTTGACTTGAGTCCCAGATCAGTATATTTTTTATTTTATTTCGATTTTAAGTTCTTATTCATAGTATATGTTTCAGTTGTTTGGCTGGTAGTTTCTACCTGTTGCCATTTGCTGAAGATATAGTAAGCCATATACAATTCTACATGGACAACAATAAATCATGTAGCTTTGCTTATCAGCCATACAGAATCTTACATTGACCATGTGTTAAAATATGCAGGTCAAACCCAAGGGACAGAAAGAAAGCATTCCTATCTATTGAAGTATATTATTATTTTCAAATCACTCAAGTCCAGCTTTTGGCAAGTTCCTCAAACTTTTATCAAATCATTCTGAGTTTTATCAATGAAAGTTTACCAAAGTTTACAATGATAGCTTACCAAAGTTTGCACTGAAAGTTTACCACAAAGTTTACAGTGCAAATTAACTAACAGCTTACGATGGAAAGTATAAACAATAAGAATCTTAGGAAAAGAAAAATCTAACCAGAGCCACTGGGTATAACATCTGCCAGTTTTTCTGAATTCAGAGGCAGTCTTGTGAACTTGAAAGTTCATAAATTTGTTTCAGACATGGTTTTATTTGCTCCTTGGAACAGAATTTAGCTATCAGCTATCCAGGCAAGAGAATTTTATATCACTCTTGGGTTTTTTTTTTTTTTCTTTTTGTTTGTTTTCATTAATTTGTCCAATTTTTAGGTGCCACAAACCATGCAATTCCTACTCACACTCTGCAGTACCTGATCCCTCCCCCCCCCCCCCAACCATTGCAGGCATTTTTGCCTATTTTGTGCCTTCAACTTTTTTGTTTGTTCATGTTTGTTTATGAAATCACTTTCAGGCAAAATAAGTCGACTTATACAATTTACATTTTGTGATATCCCATGGTTACTGTTGAGTTCTAAAATGCGGATCAGGGGAACAGAAATGAAATGAGACAAAAAAAAAGAGCTCGCGATGCGAGGTGGTATTTGCCTTTTGTGTCAATGTGTGGACTGTAGGTCCACCCTTTCTGCATCTATGTCTCAGGCCTTAGCAAGTCGGGTCTGCCTATTTGCTACTGTCCTCCCTCCATTGCTTCCTACAGTCGACTACTGATGAGTTGATGCCGGTGGAGAAATAGAAATAAGATGGCCTCATCGTAGCTTAAAATAAATAAAAGATATAAATAAAATAAAATGAAAATAAAAAAATAAACACCTTAAAACTAAAATCGACAGTAACGTTTCTGATGACCAAGGGTCGAACATTATATTGGTTACTTCCGCTTACGCATCGCCTTATCCAGCGTCCAGACATTACCCCTTGCATTCGTTTTCGGTGAGATCTACTTAGCCTGTAGAATAACCAGTGGTGGAATTACAGCATTGGTCGTAGGTCAGCTGTATCGATTTCATACTGTCATATAGCTTGACGTTGTCTGCCAACTTTGCCCATAAGCATTCAAAGCAACAGATCGTCAAACGCCGCATGATTGTATAATGCATGTGAATTTTCAAAGTGATAAACGTTGATGAATCTATCAGCAGGTGAGGTGGGAGGGTGCGGCATTCCTCATCAACGTTTGTATTTCGAATGCAGTAACTTAGTGAAAGTGTAAGTGAAAGTTAATCGGTCAAACCGTAAATTATGAGGGAACGGGGGAGGGTGGAGGATTCACAGTCTTTTTTTTCTGTACAACTCTTTATCACTCCCTAGTGTGGCATGCAAGTTCGCTGCGATGAGAAGAATAAAAGCTGACTCCATGGGTACCGGGTGTGGTCGGGGTGGCGTCCCCGTGTGAACCACGGTGGGGCCAGCGAGTTCCCACATCAAAGATGATCACCGACACTGCGTTTCAGATTGCGGCGGGGAGGGGATGTTTTAGATGCAATTTCGAGGCATTGGCATCTAGACCAAGGGTTCCCAACCGCTGGCTCGCGACCCCAAAGGGGTCACAAAGCTTTGGCAAGGGGTTGCGTAGCCATGTGGAAGTGGCTCGGGATAAAATTAAATTTCAATTAATCAGTTACATTTCCTAGACTCTTACATATTATTGTTGCTGTTGTTGTTGTTGTTGTTGTTGTT
>JBCEWB010404076.1:26872-39233 GCA_039654565.1 Peronia peronii
TAAATTTCAATTAATCAGTTACATTTCCTAGACTCTTACATATTATTGTTGCTGTTGTTGTTGTTGTTGTTGTTGTTTTGTAATTTGCTTCAGTATTTCTTTTCCTCTTCATCACAGAAAATAAAAAGTAAATCAAGCTTGTGATAGTCGGGGATTGCGTAGGTTTTAAGCATTTGGATAGAGAGTCGCGAGTGCAAAATTGTTGGGAACCCCCGATCAAGGTGAGAGTATTTTTTTGAGAGAGAGCGTGGGTGTGATAAGGAGGAGGATACAAGGTGTGATCGGATGTTGGTACGTCCTTATCACGAGAGGGAGAGATGTTTGATCCACAGTTGTGAGTCAGTATGACGTACAGTAACTTATAGAGCGATATCGTATGATAGGAGGGGCTTAAATGTGTAGAGAAGTACCCCACAGCCGGGGTTAGTTTACACCGACGTTGCCTTTTCTTTGATTTCATAAGGCGCGGTGGGCAGCAGCAAAAGATCGAGTTGTCTGCGACAACCGATGAATCGATGTCGAATACTCGTCATTTTGTTTGAAGTGAAGAAGCTTGGCTTTACAATAACAGGCAATAACTGTAGGTAGACTTATGGCTGGTAATGTTAGCCTGGCTTCTCCTTACAGCATAGGTAGAGAACAACTTTTTATGGCATCGGATGTCTGTGTCAGGTTTTGTTTTTGATTTAACCTATCAAGGCCTGAAGTTTTATCCAGTAATGATGATGGAGATCTTACAGTGTGCGCGATTTAACCAGTAATGGGTGGGGTTGATCATTCATTGTAACAATAAACACAGGACCTCATGTGCCATGTCCAGATCCCAAATTTTGCCTCAAAGCACTAGATAGCGGGACTTTGATTTTTAATGGGAGATCATTGTGGCCAGCCCCACTACTTCCCTTTGCCAGACAAAAAAAGGTATTGAACAAGTAGTGTATAATGGAGAAAAAATCACTTTTGGCGTCCTTTGCTTGAAATATATGTCATGAAAAATCAAAGAAACAAACACACACAAACTGATATAAAGAAAATGTATTCTCGTTATTGTTAAAATTCTATCACATTTTTTGGTGATCAGTCTTTCAGATGACATGAAGTAAAGGAATTTGTTCCTCCTTAACTTCTTGCTCAACACGTTCTTTTGCCTGGCAAAGGGAAGTAATAGAACTGGGTACAACAATCTCCCAGTAACAGTATTATTTATTAAGATATCCGCCAAGATTACCAAATATTTTCTTATTTTCATTCTTATTGGCAAGTACATGTACAAGTATCCTATTTTTAATGAATAAACTTTTCAACTGCTTTTTTCCAGAAACAAATTCTTTCAATCTTTACGAATGTGACACTGAGAGAGATGGATGTTTGTAGTCTCTGTAATGTCTCATCCTCTCATGAGGAAAAGCATTAATACAAGCAAGACATAGCATGAGCAGACAGATAAGATAGTCTTTGGAGTGGAATCGACATGTACGGGGTACGGAAAAAGCTTAAGTTTTGTCACTTGTCTCCTGGAATAAGTGAGCAGACAATAACATGGCGGACAGTAGTTGCTCGTGGGATCAGATATGTCTCAGGATTAAACTGAGTTGAGATCTCTGGTCTTGCAGCCTAAAGGCCTTTTTCGACATGAGGGTCGGCAGAGTGATCTCTCTTGCCCACATAGTGTCTGTGGGAAGTCTCCTTGGCATTCTAAAGTTTGCACCAACAACGAGTAGTGGCTTAGATAATACGGAGCGGATCGAAGACAGATGAGGATGGGAGATTATGACAAGGTTTTGACTCGAGTGAGTAGTGCTCACTACGTTGAAAGGTACGTGAGTCGCGAGCGCTCAAGGAATGATATGTGCCTTTTTGCACGCTAAGTTGTTCACATTTCAAAGACGCGTTACGTAGAAAGCGTTCATAAACCTTTTCGAAAACGAAACGAAATTTTTGTTTTTCAATCCTTGTTTTGGGAAGTCATTTTCCCGCTATAGGGACAAATCCCTTCTTTTGGTCCATAGAATTTGGAAGCTGCCTAATTTAAAATATAAATAAGGACCAGTGGGACAATTTTAAAGTGTTAACGAAAGTTCAATGACCGATAGCTAGGCACACCTTTTCCAGTGAAAGTGAAGCATTGCTCCCTTACGCCATTTTCTCCATTTGTAAACTTCAAAATGATCATTAGCACTCTCCAGATAGCTTTCGGAAAATTTCGAAGAGATTTACAAACCAAACATAGAAACCTGGTCTTGATAGTCGCCAAAAAACAAGATTCGGGAAAAAAAACCAAAAGTTTCATTTCGGTCACGTAAAGGTCCATAACCTGGGGATGATAGAGGGCGATGACTATGTTGAGTTGATGTTGGCCGAAGTAATTTTTTAGAAGCTTTGTGTGTTTCCTATAATCTGTCATTATAGATGCTGTTTTCGTTTTGTTTTGAATTTTCATTTGTTTGCTTTTGTTTGCTAATTTGGTTATCTTTTGTTGTTGTTGTTGTTGTTGTTTGTTTGTCTTTGATTTTGGCAGTGGTGTTTCCATGTTAAACCTGCCAGTGATAGAAATATAGACTACTATCTTAAAACTTCAAAATCAAATTAGAAATTAAAATTAAAATCAAATATCTCGTTCTTGCCGTAAGTAGCTTAACAGATGCCTTGCGTGAACACTAAGTCTTGTCCTTATAGTATATCTTTCTTCTTTTTCTTTCAACAAAGAAAAGTGGCGGGAGAGGGAGGAAGTGGGAGGACGGGGAGGGGGGTATCGAGTCTGGATATTCCACAAAAGAGTCTTTCATTGTACTCTTGTCATAGATGTAGTCCCTTACATCCATGCAAAGACTGTATGAGTACGAGAAAATTTTGTCCCAGAATGTTGCCTCACGTTACTGGGACCAAGGAACATGTTGATATAGGTATAAGTAGGTTGTAGTCACATAGCCATAGAACTCTTTGTTCTGTTTCTTTACTTTAACATCCTATCCTAACAATTCGTACCAAGCACATTGAGCTCACTCCTCTAAAACTGGGGCTGTGCTGGTACCGAAAAGAAGTAACGGCGACAAAGAAAAAGCTGAGAGGCCGACTTGAGAAATACGGAAAAATATTTGACCAGAAGTGCCGATACATGAGAACAGAAAAAGAAGCACAAAATGATGATGATCTCTATAAAACATTACGAAAAGTAGCGGTCTTATACTTTAATTACCACTGAATGATGGTCAATTCAGGTTTTGGCAATGAACTGAATATATCTATAGTCTATACTATACACCTTTATGACAAAGAACACATGGATATGAACCTCCTTCGAATATAATCCAAATGTCTGCCCTGTTAGTGTTAGCAGTGTTGGTTTCAAATGGCAAAATTCAGGAAGTAAAGAACTAACACTGATAGTGATCCATCATAGTCATTAGTAAGCAAAAATGAATAGCTCACAGTAGGAACTATATCGATGGAAAATCTCTTGGGAACGTACCGTGATGTTACTTGTATTTATTATTTGTTCATAAATATGGTGGTTTGAACGATTCTAATAAAAAAGTAATATCGGACTTTACATTTATAATTTAATTTACGAATTCGTGCTTTCCACTAGATATCATATGATGACCAAAAAGTGTTAAATATAAGATTCACATACAAACACGGACAAAATGTTATTCTCCTTAATCATTAATTAGTAAATTAGATTAATTATTTGTGCTCTATTGTGATTTAGATAAGTCCAACTCTTATTTAAGAGTATCAAAAATATCTTGCGAACACACCTGATCTAAAAGTGGGAGAGATCACTGTTCTCTCCATTTTTATTTTATTTTATTTTTTCTTCGTCATGATCATTACTGATCAAAATCTCAGGTTTGACAAACGGGCACATAAACCCCGAACGAGAGAGAGAGAGAGAGAGAGGATGAGAAGAAACCCAAGATAATATTAAACAATTGTAATCAAGAGCTTGGGTACAATCAATTTAGGTCAGACTGTTCATAGATGGGTAAAAATTCAAGTGACATACATTTCTGTTTGCTTTCATCCACAGTTCAAGACGACTGTGGGTTTGAAAGCCCCTTTTCTGCTATGGTAGTTGAAACATAATTATATGTATGCTCTTTCGGTAGTAGCACAATGGGCTCTTCAATGGCTTTAAAATATGAACAAAGTTTATAGTGAAAGAGCAGTAGGAAAGGGATGAGACAGACCGAGATGGCTAGGCTGAGTAAACATTGTATGGTCTATAAGTGCAGCTTAAGGGACGTTGGAAAGAATCATTTCTGTGTATGTCTGTATTGTGTGAGCTAAAAGTCTTCTCGCATTTCGCACCGTCAACATGGTTTGAAACGATGGTAAGCCCACAAGCCTAGGGTGTTGGAATGTGGTAATGTTGACTTTTTAGGCGTAGGGTACCATTTTGAAACTGGGAAATGTGTGTTAGAATAGTATGAAAGCATTCTTGATAAAATACGACATATTATAGGCTAGGCCTGGTTAGTGGAACGACACTACGAACAGTGCTCAATCACCAATTAAAAGAACCACCTACCGATATATGACCTTTGTTATACAACTGATGTTTCGTAGTTAGATTACAGATGCCGTAAAAAAATGAAAAAAAAATAGACGCAAATAGAATAAGAGGAAATACATTTTAGGAACACAGACACGCTCACACAGACAGCACACACTTACACGCGCGCGTCATGCACGCACACATACACATACACAAGGAGAAAAGAGTGTTAGGAAGTGGTTGGTGTTGATATTCTTCATAATGATATGTCTCTCGGCCAGTCGAAATGAGACGTAAATCGCTGGGCTAGAACCGAAAAATCGGGCTTTGAATGTGATGAGGGGGGTCTGACATCGCATTTTTTTTATTGCAGAAATCGAAAGTACATTCATTTCTGAACAGGACAGTTTCGGTCTTACCCTCGATTTATAAATATTTCTTCATTAAAATCAGATTTTTGTGAGGTAGGGTTGTAGATTTATGTGTTCGACCTTTCATTTAAACTCGATTTTCTCGGAATTTCGGTTATTGCTGAGGGGTCCCCCTTTGTCTCTTTAAACCGCAATATCTCCGGCTAGAATAAAGTTAGATAAGAACTTATTTCACCATCTGAAAGGATATGAAATAATCTTTCAGATGATACCAAAAAAACCGATATGGTGAAAAATCGACTTACGTCTTATTTTGACTGACTGCGGGACAAATAAAGTAGAAAATAAAGTCTTACAGTATCACTGCCAGCTGCTACGCGTAATGGTCTTCTTTTTACAAATTTTTTTGGCCTCTTCATAAGTTGAGGGTTCACCTGTAATGTAAACAACCACTGATCCAGTACTAGAATTTAAAAGTAGTTTATGCGTTCTATAACACGTCTTTCAACCTCCTAGTGGAGGTTATCTCGATAGTTTATGCGTTCTATAACACGTCTTTCAACCTCCTAGTGGAGGTTATCTCGATAGTTTATGTGGGAGCGACTAGGAAGACGTCCTTGCGAAGCGATTTGATTTAAGATTAGAGCTCGTAAAAGGGCCTTCTTTTGTCAAACAACAACAACAACAACAACAACAACAACAAACCAACACCACGAGAAAGCTAATATGACTTGAAGAAGCTTTTCCTGAAAATTATGTCATGACATTTACAACTAACACAGAAATGGAAGTTTATAAAATTTTGTGAGTCAGTCAAACGGTGTTGTCATTTTTCAACTGTATTATGTATTATTTTTTGTCTTACATTTTTCTCAAAGTGTATAAGAATTTAGAAAAAAAAAACACACAAAAATAAAATAAAATGAAATAAAATAAAATTTAAAAATAAAACAAAAGTAGCAAGCACTGCAGATGGACAAAAAAATTAAAATTAAAATAACAATAGAAAAAAAAAGAAGGATAAGTTAAAGGACTGCTTTAAATTACCCACTGGCAATTAAATCTTTTTTTTTTTCTGAGGCTGTAGATAAAACTATTGAGCAAGATAAACATGCCCTCAAGGCTTCTCAGGGAGAAGAACATCATAAAGATTTTCTGTAAACTGTGTGGCAGATGTTGAGACAGCAGTAAGACACAGAGAAAGAAACGGAGATCTCATAATCAATTCAGTTAACATACATATTACTCTCTTGGCTGTCTCTCGAATTCCGAGAAAGACCATGTGTTGTGGTGTCCTCTTTGGAGCATCCGCATGTGGCTGCGTAGTCCAAAACTGGAGGCATACTTGCGATTGCAGGTAGGACATGGGATGCCAGTGGGTGGAACACGGCAGATGATCTCACAATCAATTCAGCATAATAGTTCATATTCGACTAAGCACAGATCTGGAAATCCCCGGCGGAATGTTTATACCCCCTACTGAAAATAGAACACTCACTTACGTGTATTACGCTCCACCACGAAATTCCACAACACAAGTTGAACGCAAAACTTTGGGGAAAACCCGACGCTGGAAGTACGTCATACTTTTTCCTACGTCATTCAATCATTAACACAACTCACTACTGCTATTATTTGGAGCGCATCGGGATTCAATACGCTCACAGCGAAGAGTTTTAGTCCCACATTTTCTCCCCACCATAGCAGGGTCAAACCGAAAAGTGAAGCAAATTTATCAATATTTTGGAGTGTTTGTCCCCCCAGCTAAAAATAGACGACGGTATTTCCAACCTTTCGCTTGATTGGAACAAATCTATTACGTACACTTATTCCATTATACGTCGTCATTTTGGTTTTCATTTTGAATGACGTGGGCTTAGGATTTCGTTCCCTGCCGTTGCTGTATTGTTTTCAGCGCTAAGGACCTCAGTAGGTCTTAACTCGGTCCTTTCAATGATCGTTTAATGGGAGATCGTTGTCCTCAGTCCTATTACTTCCCTTTTTCAGATAAAAGGGGGACTGAAGAAGTAGTGGAAAGAGGAAACAAATCACTTTTGCGCCCTTTACCTGAAACATCCATCGTGAAAAATTCAACAAAAAAAAAATTGATGTAAAGAGAACATTTTCTTTTTGTTGTTACAATTTTATCTTTTTTTTTTTTTTTTTTTTACGATCAGTCTTTTGAATAACAAGAAGTAAAGAGATTTTTTCCTCCTTGCATTGCTTGCTTAACACATGTGTTGTCAGGTAAAGGGAAATAATAGGGCTGATCAAAATGATCTCCCCTTACGCATATCCCTCTTTTGGGAGGGGCAGATAATCTGCGAAACGATCTCCCATAAAGACGAGTTTCTTAAGATTATAAAGACGGTTCTGTCTAAACAATAAATATAAAACTACAGCCATATATTTTCTGTTGACTCTTGCAATGCAGACATATTGTCTTGAAAGTTGGCACAAAATTGTGTGGGATCAGTACTCTTTCATACATAAATGTAGAAAAAAAAAATGAGTCTATACCGTTGGGACTGTTTTTTTTTTTTTCAGATACACCATGATCAGTGAATGTTTACTTCCCTTGATGTCTAACCCAAAGCTCCGTTCAGCACAATGTCACACGTTTTTATAATCAAACTAAAGAGCACAGCTCTTGGTAACAAACCTACCATTTTGACGCAAAATAATAACAGAGAATAGAGTTCACCAATATCCCGGGAAATCCCACCAACCCATAACCTTGGCCTTGCCCCGGCCGTAAGTTTGCCTCACTTTTTGGCTTGACCTTGTTATGGTGAATACGAAATTTATTATTAAAACTCTTGGCTATGAGCCTATTGAACCTACATGTCCTCCAAATCATAATAGTAGTCAGTGGTGTTAATGATTGAATGATGTAGGAAAACGCCTGACGTACTTCCGGCGCCGGGTTTTCCTAAAATCTTGTGTTGAACTTTTGGTATGATTTTTACAACGAATTTTGGCAGTAAATTAGACCTAAATTATTACCGTCCATAAATTAATTACTTCGAGCGGAAGCCCCGACAAAGGTAGTTTCCAGTCTTCTCTCACCCCCCTCCCCCCTTTCGGGTACACAATCACACTTGGAGAGCACCCTAAGAGTGACCACTGTGGATGAGGGGTCCTGGTGACGGCCCTGTTCAAGATAGGGCTTTGGACTGTCCTGGGCTGGAACAGTATCTGTGCCCTGTTCCACTGCCAGGATGACATCACTGGGGTCACGGTTGTGTCTGGACATTCCCGCTCAGTGCAGGATTCCTATCGTACCGCCATGTTGCTTTACCTCTGTCTCGCCCTAGTCATGGGCACTCTGGCCCAGCTGCCCACCCCTTGTCGTAAGTTTTTATTGTACACTTTCGACTGTTCATTTATAAAGTCAGTGATAAGTTGTAATTGTAGATTTGCGACTGTTCATTTACACAGCCAGTGATAAGTTGTAATTATAGACTTTAGACTATTCAATTATACAGCCGGCGATAAGTTGTAATTGTAGACTTTAGACTGTGCAATTACTCACTGTATTACAGCCGATTGTAAGTTGTAATTGCAGACTTGGGACAATCAATTTACTATAAAACAAATTGTAAGTTTTAATAGCAGACTTACGGCAGTTCAATTACAATATCATAGATAGCAAGTTCTTTGTCATTATACAGATTTGGGGCTTTCATTCACTTGATAATCACATCAAAATGTCAGTAACTGTAGACTGGGTACTGTCCATTTACCATAATATAGCAACAGTAAATTGTAATTGCACATTTGAGACTGTTCTGGTGCAGCCGCAAAGTTGTTAGTTACAAATGTAGATCGATCTATTCATGCCCTACAGTTTGTAAGTTGTAAGTTATATTTTCAAGTGGAATTGATCGAGTGTTCGCACAGGCTGTGAATCGTCATTGTTGATAAAAGATTTAAGCGCAAAGTGGAATTGCATTTTTTATAAACTGCTTGATCATGATTTTCGGGGACAAAAAGTCTCTGCAACAAATAACTGCTTCAGCCTATCTTTTATTTTTCCTTTCCCAGCCGGACCCAAACAGTTTGAGGGACGATACCAAAGGGTAAAGGAATTTCTGATCTTTGTATGTTGTATCTTCCTTTACCTGCAATCTGTGGCTTAAAAAACAGACTGACGGGTGAATCTGGAGAAATAATAGAGAGAGGAAAAAGACAAAAGAAAAAAAATCAATATGTGTGACCTCGCACTTTTTTTTTCCCTTAAGCCTTTCAGTCCTAAGAAAGTAGGGTTATCTCGGCTCCAAGCGGCTGTCTGTTTTTGCTGAGAATTTTATGGGTAGAAATTTAGAAATTGGAAATTTTGCCCGGACAGCGGCACGCAGCCTACTCTTTCATCGATTTTGAACTGCCAAGGGTTCTTTGACGTGCGTAACGTACACACAGGAGCTCCGAAATATATTCGCCCTTATCCGAGAAGGCTAGAAGTCGGGTTTCCTACCCAGAGGAAGCTAGGGGACCGTTGAGTCATTGAAAAAATGCAGGTTTTCAATTTTTGTGTCCCTCCATCCCTCGACCCGCGAGTCGAGCCCGTTCAGAATCTCACCGCCGTCAGTTGCTTTCACCATGAAGCAGATGCCAAACCAACATAGCCACGGCGGCCCCCACCTCGCACTTACGTTCAAGACATAGACCTATATTTGTCTCGCAGCCAGTCCAAATGAGACGTATGTCGATTTTTCACCATATGGGTTTTCTTGATATCATGTGAAAGTTTATTTCATACCCTTTCAGATGGTGAAAAAAGTTCTGAGCCAGCTTTATTTTAGCCAGAGATATTGCAGTTTAAAGAGATAAGGGCGGACCCCCCAACAATGGCCGAAGTTCCGAGGAAACCGAGTTTAAATGAATGATCGAACACATAAATCTACATGCTTACCTCACCAAAACCCCGATTTTAATGAAGAAATGTGTATAAATTGAGGGATAAGACCGGCACTGTCTTGTTCAGAAATGAGTGCACTTTCGATTTCTGCAATTAAAAAAAAAAATCGATATCTGACCCCTCTCATCACATTCAAAGCCCGATTTCTCGGTTCAGCCCAGCGACTTACGTCTCATTTCGACTACCCGCGAGACAATTATGAGAGGAACATTTTGTCCTTGGGAAAGACAATAATCTGCATACATTTTCTGACTTGACTCAAGTTAAAATGGAACCTGACTATAGACAGTGACTGAAAGAGTTAGAATGATGAAGATAAGCGACTAACAGACAGACATCTTGTCCACTTCCCAGAAAGTGTGTGAGAGCATCGGTGTCTCTAATTGTCGCGGTAATTATAGACTAGAGACTCTTAGAGAGTCTTAGATCCTATACTATACTGGGATAACCATTCTATTGATGATCTTCAGTGTTATTATTATTATTAGTAGTAGTAGTAGTATTAGTATTAGTATTATATCATTATTAGGCCTATTGTTATTATTAATATTAATATTATTACATGTATTACTATTAGGTCTGTTATTATTAATACTATTTTTATTATGCCTTGCGTACACAATAGATTGGTGATGCCTGTTTATGTTAATGCCTGTTTTTTCTACCCCTATGACACCCCCCCACCCCCACCCACCTCTGGTTAGTACGACCGAGAGCGGAGGTTACAAGTTCGTGGTTACATAGGATATGACGAGTCCAACAAGCGAGTGCGAGAAATTGAGAACATTCCCACCGACAACACGACTCAGGCCTACGACATCCTCCGACTGCACGACCGGGTAGATGTTCAACTCCACAACTTTAGCCTCTTGTGTTCCTCTCATTTCGTTCTGTCTTCCTGCTTTCCTCTTGTCTCTTCCTCTTTCTCTCCCTCTCTCTCTTTTCTCTCCCTCTCTCTCTCTCTTTCTTTTTCTCTTTCCTTCTCCCCTCTCTTTCTCTCTCTCCTTCTCTCTCTCTTTCTCTTCCCCCTCTCTCTCTTTCTCTCCCTCTCTCTCTTTCTTCCTACTTCTCTCTTTCTCTCTCCATTTCTCTCCCTCTCTCTTTCTCTCCCTTTCTTTCTCTTTCTCTCCCCCTCTCTCTTTCTCTCCTTCTCTCTCTTTCTCACGCTTTCTCTCCCTCTCTCCCTCTTTCTCTCTCTTTTGCTCTCTCTCTCTTTCTCTCTCCCTCTCTTTCTCTCTCTTTTCTCTCCTTCTTTCTCTCCCTCTTTCTTTCTCCCTCTCTCTCTTTCTCTCTGAACCTCTCTCCCTCATTCTCTCTGTTTCTCTCTTTTCTCTCTCTTTCCCTCTCCCTCTTTCTCTCTCTCTTTCTCTCTCTTTGTCTTTATACATTCTCCATTTCCTCTCTGACATCAACCCATACTGAGAAACTGACTGTCACAAGAACTTGAGGTCCTCATACCTTGTTAATTGCTACAGAACGGTTCTTATTCCTCACGTTTGAGTCGGGGGTTATTCTGGGACGTGACCTCATGGATAAGTTAGCGAAAAACAAAAGAAAACAAAACAAATCCAAAACTAATTTCAAAGATGGAAGAGTGTCCAGCTGCCATATTCTCAAACAAAATTAAAACATCGAAAATTCCTTTCTTGTTCTCTTCATCGAATTTCGTTTCAAATACAAACGCTCCAAATCAAAACTACTGAATATTAAAGCAAACCTAGTGGTATATATTATGTCTCGCAGCCAGCCAAAATGAGACGTATGTCGATTTTTCACCATATGGGGTTTTTTGATATCATGTGAAAACTTATTTCATGCTCTTTTTGGTGGTGAAAAAAAGTTTTGAGCCAGCTTTATTCTAGCCGGAGATATTGCAGTTTAAAGAGATAAGGGGACACCCCCCTCCCCCCCAAGCAATGACCGAAATTCCGAGAAAATGGAGTTTAAATGAATGCTCGAACACATAAATCTGCATGCCTACCTCGCAAAACAAAAACGATTTTAATGAAGAAATATTTATAAATCAAGGGGTAAGACCGATATTGTCTTGTTCAGAAATGAATGCACTTTCGATTACTGCAATACAAAAAATCCGATGTCAGACCCCCCTCATCACATTCAAAGCCCGATTTTTCCGTTCTAGCCCAGCGACTTACGTCTCATTTCGACTGCCCGCGAGACATATTATAAATTATAATGTCATTGGTATCTCTGGCAGTTGGCATCCTCTGTCACTTTGTTTTCTGAGAACTGAAGACGACTAAACTACAAACGTAACTATAAAACTTTTTCTTTTTTTTTTTTTTTGGTTAAAACAAAAAACAAAAAAACTTAAACCTGTCGACATTCCTGGATCTCCTGTAAACTATAAGGTTCTCCTACATTTTCATCTATTGAGATTTCTATCAATATTTTAGAGGCGGTTTCGGATTTCTTTATTACTATTATGATGATGATGATGATGATGATGATGATGATGCCCCGACGAAGGGCCAAGCGGGCTCGAAAATTTGGCAGAGTAACAACAAAAATATTCCATCTAAGTTCTTTGTATATGTTATTTGCTTT
>JBCEWB010404077.1:0-18324 GCA_039654565.1 Peronia peronii
CTATCTATCTATCTATCTATCTATCTATCTATCTATCTATCTATCTATCTATCTATCTATCCATCTATCTATCTATCCATTTATCTATCTATCAATCTGGCCGTATGTCTGTCTGCCAGCATGTCTATGCCTCTCTATCTGTCTGTCTGGCTATCTGTCTGTCCGTCTGTTTGACTTTGTGATTGTCTGTTTGTCTGTCTGCCTGTCTAGCTTTTGTCCAAAGACATTCAAGGAACGAGAAAACAAATATAGGAATTATTGCCGCTTACAATAAAACAATCTTCAAAACAAATATTATGATCATCACCCATGTTTGTTAGAAAGTATGTTAATACCCTAAAGTTCGAGGTCATGTCAAAATATACAAAAACATATATTATTCCTGAGAGCCAGCTGATTCATTTACCATTTTATCAGATACTGATAACAACTGCTTCGCAGCGCTTAGGCTCGGATCATGTTTTAAGTGTTCACCCGCAGAACGTAGAGATTGACGTGATGCTCAGGGCTTTCATGATTAAGTTAAAAGAAGTTCGTCTTAAATTAGTTTAAGAAATAGACGAATAGAGGTGATTCCTTAATTTTTACAACTCTAAGACATACAAAGATAAAAGAGATAGATACATTAAAAACCACAATTATTTATTTTAACCATCTTCTTCTCTTCGGTTCGCACTTTGAATAAGGAACAGAAACTATAGATATTTGTCTATGTGTTATTGTTTATTTATCATTTAGTGTTTTGTCTATATGTACTTACTCTTCCTTGTTTTTTTTCAGTCCATTGATTTCTTTTTTTCTCTCTTTTCACTATTAGTTCTTCTTTCTTTCTTCCTTTCCTTCGTTCTTTTCTTTATCATCGTATACTTTTTATCACTGGTAAATTGATTTAGGTTGATGCATATGTCTCTGATTTTCTGTTAAAGATCACATATAGATAAAAACAACGTCATCTGTCAAGAGGAAACTCTTCTCCCATTTTGATGAGACATAGCCTATATGTAATACATTTCCACTCACACACCCACACATACTCACACAGAATAAAGTGTCACAAGCAGGAATAGTCAAGAGCTAAATTTTCTCAAAATAAGAATTTAATCAAGGACAGAGAACGTTCCATGGCAACAAAATACACATATTAAAAACAAGACACTTGCTAAAGACATATTTCAGTGAATGATTGATGGTGTTTTACTCATTTTTATTTGAAAAAAAAATCAGTGAAAAAAAAAAAGAGAAATGTAACAGCCATTCAGGAAACTAATATGGTTTGCTTTAGCATAAGATAGATATCTGTATATATATAGAGAAAGGAACTTTTAAACTATGCTATGAACCTCCAAGGGAAAATACTGTTTTTCATGTAGTGTTTCAAAATTGCTTAGAAACAGAGTTATAACAGCGGAAAATTATATAAAAGCAAATTCCTTTTACAGAATTCCTTTTACAGCGTTCTGTGACAATACGTTTGACATATTAATTATACTTTTGCATAAATAACAGTAGAACAAAACTAGGTCTTTATGAAATATCGCTAGATATGACAGAAAATGTTCATCGTTACAATGCATGAAAAACAGAACCGCATACGAGGGATATCTAAGCTGTGTAGAAAACATTTAGTGTGTAAATGCATTTCGATCATTATTCCCAAGGACTCCAAACATCCCCATGAAGGGCTGGGTTACTATTAGGGTCATCAGACGGGAATCTACAAGGCACAGCTGACTCGTTAAAGACCACAAGCATGTCCAGTAAATCCTTGACCACTTCTGGCATCTTGTCAGACAGGTCAGTGTGCTCTGTGGGATCAGCCGTGATGTTGAACAACCAGAGATTTTTGACAGCTTGGCTTGACGGCTCAGGTTCTGGCATGAAATACAGAGAGTCTGAAGGGGGCGGGACCCAGGTCCCGTTGTCTGGGTCTCCGGTGATCAATTTGAAGTCGCCCACTCGGATAGCAGCGCGGACTCGAGTATCCCAGGTATCGTTAAACATGCGTTCACCTTTCATTGGAGTCAGAGGATCGATATTGTGCAGTAGAACCTTGCGTTTAGAGGGCATGTCTTTGACTATGGTCTCCCATTGATCGAATCCGTCCAGAGGTTTGGTGCCGTTGAGAGTTCCACCAGCCAAAGTGACCAGAGTTGGGAACCAGTCGGACACGTGAAGAAGCTGATGGTTGATAATTCCCTTAGTTGTCATCGCTCCGCCTGATACAAATCCCACGCCGTGCACTCCTCCCTCCCACAGCGAATGTTTCCAACCTCGGAGAGGATAATTGTTCCCACCAGCATGGATCTGACCTCCGTTATCTGTGGAGAAGACAAGGATGGTGTTGTCCCACAGTCCTGCTTGCTTAAGAGCATTTGTGACATTTGCGACTCCCTCGTCCAGAGCGGATACCATGCCAGCGTAAGTCCGTCTGTCATGATCCTTGATGTGCTGGTATTTCTTCACGTATTCGTCTGGTACCTCTAGCGGTGCGTGGACATTTTGGTAGGCCAAATAAAGAAACAATGGCTTGGAGGGATCATGTGACTGGATGACTTTCATAGCTTGACTGGTGAAGGGGAACGCGGAGTATGTCCCATTCTCTGTTCTAACTGGACCGTTCTGGTCATGTAAGTCCAGGTATGGGTGTCCTTGGAAAGGAACGGTATGAGTGTAGTAGTCCTCCGCCCCATTAAAATACCCATAGTATGTATCAAATCCGCGGTTCCAAGGCAGATAACCTTCCTTGTAGAAACCAAGATGCCATTTGCCTACCATATGAGTAGAATATCCAGCTTCCTTCATTTTGTTCGCCATTGTAGGATTATCAAGTGGAAGCCCATTTGGTTGAGAGGGACGCAGAACTTCATGTTGCAATCCCGTGTGTATCTGATATCTTCCCGACATCAACTGGCTCCGGGTTGGGGTGCAGATGGGCTGAACGTAGTAATTCTCTAACCGGACACCATCCTTGGCCAAAGCATCCAAAGTCGGAGTTTCAATTTCTGAGCCGTGGTAGCTGACGTCGTTATAACCGAGATCATCTGCTATAATGATTACAATGTTCGGTTGAGACGCCCTGGTCTTTTGGGCCGTCTCAGCCTTAGATCTGGGCACGGACAGCAGACAGAAGCAGCCCAGCAACACCAGGAACAGGAGTCGGGCCATCTTGGCAACTGTGGAGAATAACAGCTTTAGTTATATATGTGGCGCTATGCATAGATAAACCACTAAAACTCGAAATGTTTGGAAATATAAATCTGAGCATTTGTAGATTAAATGCAGGGCTAAAGGGTTAAAAACAAGAAAAAGAGTTACCATTCGGTCTCAATATTAAAATGTACGATTTTTTAAAAAATTTGTTTTTATCTTCTGCACCCAACGGCTCGTTTGGGATTGAGACAACACTTTGATTTATCTTTGAAGTCTGTTTTATGTGCATTTCTTTTGTATGTATTTGGTACAGGCTAATTATTGGTTCTTGAACGCCCAACGTGCTTGATATTTTATTGGTACTCGTATCTGTAGTCATTTCTTTCCAATGCAGTTCTGTGAAGACATTTCACAAATGCGTGGGAAGATTTCCTGAAAGTTCTGCAAATGGAGAAACGGTTTGAGTAAGCAATGTCTTAAAATGCTCATCCAGTGATTCGTTCTTGTTTTCAGAAATGATTTCAAATATGCCTGAAAGTCGCCTAACTGTCACAGACCACAATACACGAATCGCCATAGCTATTATGGAAAAACTGACCCTTCGATCAATGTCTCAAGAATTTTGTTTCGTTATCGTGAAGATCAATATTTTTTCTATCTCTTTATCTGTTCTGTTTTCATACGCTCTCGATCTGACCATTACTTTTCCCACTTAGATATAGAAATGGCAGATTTCAGTCTTCGGTCTGTGAATCGCGTTTTGATTTCGTATGCAGTACGGTATTTTATTATAAAACAAAATTTAATCATGTTGTGCATTTGGCAGCCGCTCACAGATTGAAGATATAAAGAAGTTCGATTTAATAAAGGGACTCGTGTCTTAAAATTTATCGAGATTGGACTGATCAAGTTTTGTGCCTGCAATATCAGTGTAAGAGGACGACACAGGGTTTCAATTCAGCCAACTAAAAACAGAAAGACATTGTATAGAGAATGATAAAACATCTGAAACCGTGGACAATGTTCTTCTTTCCTGTTTCATTCCAGGTATTCAACGGTGATACTTCCATAAAAACGGCAATATATATAATATAATATATATATATATATATATATATTTATAAAAAGGAATAATTACATATTCAGTTTATTTCCAATTGTTCACAAAAACAAAACTTGAAATGCTGTTATATTGTTATTGTATAAAATCATTATAATGTATCTTTATATATTGTTTATAAAAAGAATTGACAATGTTGCAGAAAATGTAAATAGCATTAAATCTTTAGGCATTTGTTAAATAAGCCTGAAATTTCATTTATATGTAATATAATATGAAGATATTAATGAGTCAGGGAAAAATTGTGTACTTACCCAAATTGCCCTCAGTCAGCGAGAAACGTCGACGGCAAAAGCTGTTGGAGTGTGGGTATAATATATATTATATTCACTCATTCAACTCTGTGCGATTAAATCATACTCATTGTACATTAAGTCTTTATAAATGGTGATAAATAAAAAGCCAAGCTCATAACAGATAATAGAGAGGTTTAATCAGCAAGGTCAAATTGTGAAAGCAAAGATAACGCTAGGCTCATGCAAGCTGTAGAGGTCACATTTTGATTTTGAGCGATGGAAGAGTTAGTGAATCGGCTGGTATATGATAACTATGATGCCCTAGCCCGATTTCGCTCCTGGACCAAATAGGTATAAGGGTTAATCATGATTCAATTAGGAAAGTCACCGTCCTCAACTCTGGCATGAACTTCAGTTTTCAACTTATCCCAGAATTACTGGCCTTCAAAGAATCCTTGACCCAAAATTTGGTTGAAAAGGACATATTTTCTTATCAAGAACATCCTTGGTGTTCAGCATTGATATAATGAGATCTTTTATGATTTTGACGGCTTGTGGAATAGAGAGGCCTTTACATTTTTTCATCTTTTCTTCTCGAAATGAGGCTGCTGTTTATGTCAGCATTTTATCGATATCTTTGTTTAACGACTGTAGTTGATGTCCACTTAAGGACTATGGAGACAAGCTGTTACTGTGACTGAGTATTTTTTCTGGCTTGCCTGGAGTTATCCAGTGGAGCTGTGCAACAAGAATGCCATGCTCAGAGGAACATTTGCCATCAACTATTAGTGGAAAGGTTAAGAAAAAAAAAAAAAAAGAAAGAAAGAAAGAAGAAACACAAAATAATGTTGATATTAATTTGCATAAAGAAAAAAATACACATAGTTTATTAAATTTTGTCAAATATATTATAATATTGGGCCTAAATTTTAAAATCTTTGAAAACGCATTATATGAAGAGTTCACTGGTCATAACAAAAACTCGATGCCTGGCTAAGAACAATATTTTAACAACTGTAATCTTTCTAATTTACGTCACCTGATATCCTACTAAGTTCCAAAACAGGTAAATATATAAATAAAATTTATTATGGATCATAAAAAATTCATGAACATAGTTAAATAAAAAAAAAAAATCCCCCCCTCCCCTATCCCGACCCCCTCCCCTCCCCCTAAAGTTTTTGAAAAATAACAAATGGCGAACTGAATGATGAAAAAATAACAGTCGTCTTTGAATTTACAAGACTAGATAAGCAAAATTAACAACTGATAACACTGTTTGACCAATCGCAATGTTATTAAATGTTATTACATATTTCCTTTCAGCATGAGAGTTTGATGCACCATGCTATGTCATATTGCATAGTCTGAAAATGTTATTTCCAAACTGAATTTCTGCTGCTTAGCGGATCTCCTTAGAGATTATTTCCATATTGTGACCGTACAACTAGTTGCAATTCCATTTCTTTATTTCTATCGGGGTAGATTAACTTGACTGGTAATAAATTGACTGTCTAACCTGTTGGACAGTAGCCTATTGTTACTAGTTAATCTCAGCAGAGATAGCATGTCACAGTGAGACTAAAGCACTCTATAAAGCCTGAAATATTTGCAAAACAGTGATAAATTGATGATAACTTTATCAGTCATGCTAGAAACAATAACTGTATCAAGGACATTCGATTTATCCATAACTGTTCTTCACAATCTTTTACGTCTATATGTCTGGGTTTTAATTTAGTGACATTGTCTCGTTTTTGGTATTGTTGTTGTTATTGTTGTTGTTGTTGTTGTTGTTATTGTTGATGTTGTTGTTGTTTTCGTTCCTTTTGGACAACAAGGCTCTGTTCATTCTTTTTTAAAATTTTTTTTTGTTTGTTTTCTTTTTGTTTTGTTTTTTGTTTTTTGAATAGAGTTAAACATTACACTCAATGTCTTTAAACCTGTGCCATTGTTTGCCAAAGTATTGAGCTGATTTAGTGAGTGATTTCTAACTATTAACTAACTATTCTAATTATTCAACAGCAACAACAACAACAACAACAAAAAGAGGGGCAAAAATGAATTTTGTTCATACAAAATGCCAATCCTTAATTTTCCAAAAAGTTGATGGAAAAGACTTGTATCCGTATCATTTTAGAGGATGATATTATGTTAAGTAAAACTGAGACAATAGGTAAACACAGGTTCATGTGTACTTTATTCTCGTGAAGCTGACCTTCAGTAACAGTTTATCATTTATCTATTTATCACACCTGTAACATCAGCAAGTTAGTTCTCTCGTTTAAAAAGCAAAATAAAATGTAGACGACGATATGATGGTTGCACTTAGATTTCTATAACACTTTGACCTCATTCATTTGATATGTCAGCCTCAAGTTTGATAATAAATATCGCGCTTTAAGTATCTTTGTGTGTACGAGCGCGTGGCCTCTGATATGAATAAAATATTTCATTTGTGCTGTATATGTTTTTTTTCAAAAGGGATTAAATTGAGATAGACATCAAGAATTAACCATTCTCCACTCTGACGTGGGTGGGTGATCGAAGTCAGTTCCGGTAAGTTCCAACATCTTAAATATTTTAATTAATTACTATGTGAATGATCTCGCAGCCTGTGAGGTGCCAGCACTTACAATTCAATGTTTTACATTGCACGGTCAAGATTACCAAAGGTTCTAAGATGATCAATGTAAATTCGTACAATCATTTAGATTTTCTAGTTGAACTGGCTTAATGATTGATTGATTTTTATATTTTCATTTACAAAATATTGTTTACCACAAGGAAGTAGATCTTTATGCATTGAACTATTGCAAAAATAAGGATACATTTTGTTTTGTACCGTTTTGTCTGTCTTTAATTTTGAATTCTCTCTCTCTTTCTCTGTGTGTGTGTGTGTGTGTGTGTGTGTGTGTGTTTGATTTCGCTTTTCTTTTCAGAATGTTTATAAAATGTGACCTGCTTTCAGTTCATGGGTCACCTACGGCCATTTTATGGCTTTGTTTACACATTTTGTTAATAATGCTATGTTTAGGAAATATCAGTAGGGGGACTTTCGGAAGAAGTCACTCTAGGATAATGGTTCATTGGGAAACAGGAAAATGCTTAAATATTTAACACTTTAATATCCCATTTGCGGTTGCTAATTCCCATTAGAGGGACAGGTGGAAATCACACTATGGTTTGCAACTAGTAAATCCACTACTTAATAAACTAAAAGTTTGGCAGTGATAACCTCTGCTACAGTGACTATATCCATCATCTTAAACTTAAGGTCACCAAGTTGAGACACATCCATGGCCTAAAACCGACTCAACTGCAATGATAGCCTTATGCATTATGAAAGTCATTGTAAATATACACAGATGGTCTGTCAATAGAGCTGAATAACTCTTCGATTCTTCTATAATTTAATGAAACCTGAGTGCTCGTAGGACAAATTAAAATGTTACTTTCCACAGCTTTCCAAGATGGCTGGACTCCAGTTTCTTGTGTTGCTGTGTTGCCTCTGTCTTCTGTCCGTTGCTGAAGCCACATCTGAAACAGCCAGAAATATCCAGGCTTCTCAGCCACACATCGTATTCATTATAGCAGATGATCTCGGTTATAACGACGTCGGCTACCACGGCTCAGAGATTGAAACTCCGACTTTGGATGCTTTGGCCAAGGATGGTGTCCGGTTAGAGAATTACTACGTTCAGCCCATCTGTACACCAACCAGGAGCCAGTTGATGTCGGGAAGATATCAGATACATACAGGACTGCAACATGACGTTATAAGCGCACCTCAGCCAAATGGACTACCACTTGATAGCCTTACAATGGCGGACAAAATCAAAGAAGCTGGGTACTCTACTCATATGGTAGGCAAATGGCATCTTGGTTTCTACAAAGAAGGCTATCTGCCTTGGAAACGTGGATTTGACACTTATTACGGATATTTCAATGCTGCTGAAGACTATTATAATCATACTGTCGTTTACCAAGGACATCCATATTTAGACTTACATGACCAGAACGGACCAATCTGGACGGAAAATGGGACCTATTCCACTTTCCCGTTCACTAATCAGGCTATGAACGTTATCCATTCACATGATCCTTCCAAGCCATTGTTTCTCTATTTGGCCTACCAAAATGTCCACGCACCATTAGAGGTACCAGAGGAGTACGTGAAGAAATACCAGCATATTCAGGATCAGAATCGGCGAATTTACGCTGGCATGGTATCCGCTCTGGACGAGGGAGTCGCAAATGTCACAGATGCTCTCAGGCAAGCAGGACTTTGGGACAACACCATCCTTGTCTTCTCCACGGATAACGGCGGGGAGATTCATCAAGGTGGTAATAATTATCCTCTCCGAGGCTGGAAACATTCGCTGTGGGAGGGTGGATTACACGGCGTGGGGTTTGTATCAGGAGGGGCGATGAAAACCAAGGGAGTTATCAACCATCAGCTTCTTCACGTGTCCGATTGGTTCCCCACTCTGGTCACTTTGGCTGGTGGAAATCTCAACGGCACCAAACCTCTGGATGGATTCGATCAATGGGAAACCATAGTCGAAGACTCACCCAGTAAACGCAAGGTTCTACTGCACAACATCGATCCTCTAGTGCCTATGGTTGGCCCACGTTTGTTCAACGATACCTGGGATACTCGAGTCCGCGCTGCTATTCGCGTGGGCGATCTCAAATTGATTACTGGAAATCCTTATAACGGAACCTGGGTACCGCCCCCTAACGACTATCTATACGTCATACCGGAACCTGAGCCGTCAAGCCGAGATGTGAAAAATCTCTGGCTATTCAACATCACGGCTGATCCCACAGAGCACACTGACCTATCTGACAAGATGCCGGATGTGGTCAAGGAAATGTTGGACATGATCGTGGTCTTCAATGAAACCGCCGTGCCTTGCAGATTTCCCCGCCCAGACCCTAGAAGTAATCCAGCCCTTCATGGGGACGTGTGGAGTCCTTGGGAATGAAGAACTAGTTTCTACTTTATAGCAAATACCGGAGTCGTGTATAAAGATTAATGCTCTTCTTACGTGATGAGGCTACCTGTAATTCATTTATAGAAATGGTTAATTTAGGGACTATTTATTTATCAATGAAGCCAGTTATATTCAGTAATCTAATGTTTATAATTATTTGCTTTGTTTTGTTTTGTTCTTAAATAAAATACATTAATTTCTATGCAAAGGATGTCAGAGTGTCAGATTTATATAATCAAAGTGTCATCTTTGAAGGGCTCCTCTAGCCCCAACATGTTTTATAGTCTTCATTTTTTTTTCAAAACATATGTATGTGCTTTACCGAAACTATCCATTATAATTCTGTAATTGAATATCTACTTTTGTTATTGTTGTTGTTATATTGGCCAACAGGGGTCAATAAAATGATGTGTTATTTTCCCTTACATTTTACGTTTGCTTTTTAACACCTATTTTTCTACTTTAAAAATAAAAACAAAAAATCCTTACTTTGAATGTACGAGTTTTGCCATTTGAGAATATTAATGTGTTTTGTAATCATACATAATATCAGCATTGGCATTGGCATGTACTTCCATATTTCCTAAGAATTACTAGTGATGAAGAAGCTTGTGCTGTAGAAGAGAAGGTTAATTTACTCAGTAATCTTATTAAGAACAACATCATATTTACTAGTACCTCATGGAACAATCAGGTTTTTATGGAGAATTGAATCATGTCAGTGAGGGATAAGAAAAACAGTTTCTCCAGTTCTTCCACCAGCCCTACCACCCCACCCACTCCCTATGCCACGCCCACATGAAATCAATCGTTAGCTTTGTGGTAAGTGAGCAATTTGTATGCAGATTTGATACTTAACACCACATATTCTTTGTACTTTACTTGACCTGTAATGCGTGATCCCGATAGTGTCAATTTTTCTTTTAACTGACACCTGATTAATTTAGTTCATCGGCTAAGACCACAGAATTCTTGAGGCCACTGACAATCTGAGAACAGGTTTAGCTGAAACTAGTGAACTCTCTGTCTGCTGACATTTCTTAAGTTCGAGCATTTACTGTTGTGGCAAGCATCACTGTTTTCATCGAGGAAAACCCTTCAAAGAGAACATGACCACAGCGACAAAATGTGACAAACAGAGAAACTTAAAATTGCTGTGAAAATAAGAAAAAATAAATGAGAGAGCGAGAGAGAGACATACAGAAAGGATGAGAGAAAAAGGGATGCAATTTAAGTAGATGGACAAAAGGAAAGATATCAAGAGAGAGAGATGAGGGGGGGGGGGGGGGATGAAAAGTAACACATAAGTGACACCCATTCTAAGACGAACGTAATCCAATAATTTCTCAAACTGTCCTTCATCCTGGACAACATGCAGTTCCTAAGAGGTTTGCAAGTCAAAACACCTTTCAGTGCCTGTGTTAACAAGGCTGTTCATGGTAAGAATTATTAATGCTAATTATGTTCTGTCCTTTTTACACATTATTTGACATTCCTTTCAATTTGCAGTATGCAGATGACTGTGAAACAAAATAATAGTCATAAGCTAATGAGGTATCAAAAAAAGAGAGACTGAAAGAACGAAGGAAAGAAAGAAAGAAAGAAAGAAAGAGCGAAAGAAAGAGAGAAAAATAAAAAAAAGGAAGAAAGAAAGAGAGGAAAAGAGAAGGAAAGAAAAAAAGAAAGAAAAAAAAGAGAAAGACAGTTAACAACAGTTACAGCTTATCAATTAAGTTGAAGAGTAACGATGAGGTAGGTGTTACAATGTCACGTGAACAGTTACAAGCTTGAAAATAAAACAACAAAAAAAAGAGGACCAAGACCCCATTTTTCTCACTAGTTTATCATCATCAGGTGCAAGCACTTCTATCAACACTCAAAGGTTGCTGACAGGCACACACACTCACACACACACACACACACACACACACAAACACACACACACAGAGAAATGCAGATATGACAGCCATTATAATTGTTGTATGTGTCATTTGAGATTACATGTACCGCTGTAGTACTGGTCAATTCATAAATATCGCCAATCGGCCTAACCTTTTTATACTGAATAAGACCATGCTCTCCATACCGTTAGATAACATCCACAACATGACTGGATATTCTAAACATTTCCGAGATAAATAAAACTTGCAAAGGGATCACCCTGGCTCTGTGGTTTGGCATCTGTCTGCTTCATGGTGAAAACAACGCACGTCAGTGAGGTTGTGGCCGGGATCGACTCGCGGGTCCTCCATCGGGAGGTGGAAGGACACGAAGATCGAAAACCTGCATTTTTCAATGACTCAGCTGTTCCCTGGCTTCCTCTGGGTAAGGAAGCTCGATTGATGTCTAGCCTTCTCAGATAAGGGCGAATATATTTCAGAGGTCCGTGTGTACGGTATGCACGTTAAAGAACCCTTGGCAGTTCAAAATCGATGAAGAGTAGGTGGAGTGCCGTTGTCCAGGCAAAATTTCCAAATTCTACCCACAAAAATTCTCGTCAAAAACAGGCAGCCACTTAAAGCCGAGATAATCCTACTTTCTAAGGTTTGAAAGGCTTAAGAAAAACAAACAAAACTTGCAAAACACATAAACATACAATCATGTGAAAATACAATCATGGATGCAAAAATACAGATATCTTGCAAGTAAATTTAATACATATAAAACAAAAAATACAAAACAACATTTCTCTGACAAGTGAAAATCGCAGAATACAAACACATATATGTGACAATTATTGTACAGGATTCCATAAAGTCTGGACACAAGGCAAATATCACTGGCTATCACCTCTTTTGTGGAGTTAATGCACCGGGTTTATGTGAGACTTGCAAAGGGCATCAAAGTTTGCATCATTAATGGTGGAAACATACTGAAGGTCTTGTGTATTAATATTCCAGTTAAATAAAGGTTAAACTAATGTTTGTTTTCTTGAAAATACCTAGGCAAAGTCTGGACACAAGTGTACTGTGAGAGGATGTCTTCTTGCTGGATGTCCGCATTGTAAGATGAGAAAGGAGCAAGCGAGCACGGCAAACAGAACAGAGATGTTAGATCGGTTGTAGAAGAACCGATTCGGTTACATGTAAAAGCTTGAAATCAGAAACTAACTTAATTACATTAAATCTTTTATTGTTGAAGGTAGGTCAGATCGTGCACCGTTTTTAGTTGATAGTTAGTTGATTCATTAACAGTTAGTTGTGAACGTTCGCATGACATCAGTAATGCCGGTGTCATTTGTTATGCACAGCAGATCTTCACCTACAGTGACAACGTTCATTTCTGGTGCCAAGGTACGAGAACGGCAGTGAATTTCAACCTAAGTTTAGGTGGACCCACATTGTTTCTGATTCCATAACCGTACCTTGAATCGAAGAGGAGCAGTTATGCCAACATCCTCTAATAAAGCGCTTTTTTTGATGTCTTGTGACTGTATCCGGCAGTGAACTTTTCCCCTCAGGTAAACTCACAAAAATCTTTTCTTTTTTTTTTCTTTTTCATAATTTCTCTGGAATCAATGAAATATTATAGGATGAAAAGACACACCTTGAGTCTCCATCTGTCACGACTGTGTGAAAGCTCAGGGTGGTTATTTCCAGTTTATTCAGTGATGCTGTCCCCGGCTTGAAAGATTCATGGTTTCACCTGTGGATGGGTCCTGGCAGTGTTTGACTTTATATCAAAATAATGGTGAAGATGATGATGAATGGGAGTAGAACGAGGAGAATGAGAATGCCACATGAGGAGAACAAAGGTTTGTGAGAACTTTAACGCTTAGACTGGCTTTTCCAAAAATTCAGTGCTGAAAAACTGATTCCGTAGTATGTTGCTTCTGTAACAATCTTATCAATGTGATTTTATTGTGTCCCCTACACAGGTGGAGAAGGTTGCATCTTTGTATAAGGTGTAGTGACTTGGTTAAGTTCTGATATTAATCTTACATTCTCTGCTTTTATTTTCGGCATCCGAGGAGATAATTCGAGCAGTTCAACATGGAGCCTACCTAATACACAATTTCTCCTTATTTAGATCAGTAACAAGAGAGCCTGAGTGTCAGCCAGTACATTGGGATAAGCTCGAGGATCCGATAAGTGCATTGCCAATCTCAGGTAGAAAGCGCATGTTAAAAACGGAAATAAATATGCCCGCCAGTGAAAATAGAGAACTCTTGTAATTAAAATCTTCATATTTCAAAAGTTCAAACGTTTCGGGTAGAACTGCTCACTCTGCATATCACGACTAGACTTATCGAGCTTCTACAGAATGTTAATCCTTTCGGCAGTGCGATATGAATCAGTAAAATCGAAAGTAATGAAGGGCATCTTTTCTGTAACATCATTGGTCGAGAGGTTTTACTCGTCCCGCCTTCCTTCTGATGATCTTGGATATAAATCCGTGTCATCTCAATCAGGACTGTATATTCAATGATTCACCCAGTCAATCAGAATTTTAGCTTCAGTAAACTTTTGGACTGAGAGGAATCACTGTCTCCAGCCAATAGATCTGACGACATAAACACAATCAGCCGGAATAGACCAGCCACGTTTGGACTGTCGCTAGTTCTCACTGCTGAAAGACCGAAACTGTGACGAAAGCAGGCACAGCTGCAACGGATTGAAAACAGTAATGTCTGCTTCTACCACAAATATGTGGCGTTTAACTGATGTCAACATTAGCGAAATTTTGGGCAATTTATCTCACAACCCGCTCACCAGCAGCATTGAAGTCTCACGATTTCGGACCTTGTCCGTCAAGGTGCTCATGCCGCTCCTCTCTGTCTTCGACATTGAAGTCTGCCTATGGCTCTTCATTTAGATCTACCGGCATACGGAGCTGCACACACCTGTGAACAAACTCATGGCCAGCTTCTGTATCACCGGCTGTGTCATGGGCACCTTGGGCCTGTATTTCGCCTGGGTAGGAGATGTGGACAGCCTCCCGGAGCTCTGCCTGGGTGTCCTCTGTATGTACAGTTGCATGTTCGTTGCGTCGTTCCTCCACTTCATGGTCAACAGTTTCGAACGTTACGTCTATATCGTCCATCCTTTTATCTACATTCGTATTTTTATAGCAGCAGGCAGCAGGTAAGGCCATCTTCCTTGTTCTGTCTGCAGTCTGGAGTTCCCCCCTTACCATTGCTTTCACCCCTTTCTACGTCCCTATCAGGCCCACTTGGAGAGCGGTCTGTTTCTCCATGACATTTGTCATCACGCCTTTACACCACAGTATCATGTTCGGTGACATCTTGATCATATCAACAACCGTAGCGGCCATCGCCTATTTTCACATATTTCGAGTAGCCACGTTACAGCTGAGAGAAATGAATGAAAAGGTCCAACTTCGAGCGAATGAAATCAAGCCAGAGATAAGAAAACAGAACGAATCGCCAGTCAATGTTAACAAGGAAGAGCGTGACGGAGCAGAAATGAAAAGGGCTAATACTGAGGCTGTGAGAAAAGACTGTCGTGAAGAGAGGGCTGGAAAGAATTTGAATCAGCAACGACAGTTGTACAGAGGCAAACATGACAAAGTGCTCCTTCGTAGACACGTCACCAGAAAGGCCAGATCAAAGATACGCTCGGTATTTCCTTTCATGGTTCTGTATATCTATTACGTGATGTCGTGGGCTCCTAACACTGTCCTCAAGGCTTACATGGCTTTTACCAATATTCTGGATCTAGGACTGGCTGAAATCGTCACAATGCTGAGTCCCATCGGTCACTGCCTGCTGTACATGTATCTGGAGAATGATATCTGGAAGGTCACCTTTGGGCAATTGGGGCGATTTCTAGAGTGTAAAATACGTCAAAATCGAAAATAGCTAAGGCTATCAGAGCGCCACAGAAGCAACACATTAAGACTAGTTATACTTTCTGCAACCCAACGTGACATACTGTTTAATTTTTAGAGTGTATGTTTTTAATAGTTAACATTAACAAACACAATACTATTCAGTCATAAGCTGTAAACATTCTCTTTATTTCTATGTCAGTTCCATTGAATAGAAGTTTGCGACTTATTTTTATTAAGTCTATAATGGAATAACTAGAATATTACAGAGAATGATTTAGAAACATTTCAGAAAAGCTGTAATATATAGAACAATGTCTCTTTATTATGATGCTCTTATAATTTGACTTTCCCAACAAAAAACACATACAATAAACAACAAAACGATAATTTTATTAATGTCTTTAATTAGATTTTCTGAGAATAAACTAATTTATTTCTTGAGTTACAAGAATTAGAGTTTCATTTTTAAAATCGTGTTTTATATTGTCTCTATTTTTTTTGTTATGGTGTGGGAGTCGGTCAGTAATAAAATTGTGAGATAAGATTGTAAATGGGATACGTTTATGTGAGCGTGGGAATTCAAAGGCACAGACAGACAGACAAACAGACAGACAGACAGAGACAGAGAATCTGAGGACTCAGAGAGCTATTTCGTATCTGTGACATCACAACTGTTCTACTAATGACTCTCTGAGTAGACCTCGTCAAACCTCGTTTGCAGCCGTATGAAATTAAATCAAACAATGTACCAACAAATAAAAATCTGAATAATGCTTTGACATGTAAATGACTTTGTCCACGGGTGCAGATCTGCCCCTTTAGATTTCTTTGACCAGCAAAAGAAGACAAAACAGAGTAATAAAGGTGACAACGAAAAAAAAAATAAATAAAGTCCACAGGAGGAAAATGTGTAGACATTTGGAGCTTACATGGCACGAAATTGATAAGAGATAAATCTGAACCACTCGTGAGTAAGAAAAAGGAAAAATCAATTTTTAAAAAAAGTGTTGTGATGTGATGGTAATCAGTTCAGCAGCCTCACAAAAAACTCACTATCTTTTGTCAGCCTCATTTCCACTTAATCAAACCAGGTTAAGGTCGAAAACATACTGGTCCGACAATCCGACAGAAATCGATGACACTGACTGAAATGGAGCAAGAAGGAAAGTACAGACAAAACCGACAGTGTAATTATGGTCACCTCCGACTGTCGCCGGCTGGCAGAGATCAGTCGGATGGAAGTTCGACATGCTCCATTCTCTTCGATTTGTCTGACGAACCCTATTCACGTGTCTAAAAATGGCCCCGCCGGGGTGCACAATCACAAAAATTGGAATCCGTTTTTTTTTTTTTTTCATCAAATGTTTATTTTGATAACAGATTTGAAATGAGCGACCAAAAATTAGGTTTTCTGGTTATATACTCCAGAGGTAATAGGCACGTGTCAGTAGTAATTTTCCTTAATAAATTCCCCACTCCTCTCAGACTACTGGCGTTGTGATGTGCTTCTAATATATTTATAAATTATAAATGAGACGTGACACAATGAAATCAGGGACTCCTCATCTTTTTGCAGTTAGAGGTATTGGTGTCACTATAAAGCGTATTATTCATTTCCCTTTCTGTTGGTGAAAAAAATCTGTGTTCCCACCTTGAGTCGAAGACGACATATTTGTAAATTAAAGACAATGGGGGTGACCTGCTGTTGCACTGTAATAAGTGAGAAAATGGCTGATCAAGTTTATTAAACCTTATTAACCCTTATTTTAGCGATGGTGCTAAATTACAGATTTTATACTTCATTCTAGATATTTTAGCACAGTTCTTCTAAAATGAATATAGAAGATTTTTTGCCCCCCCCCCCCCCTCAAAAAAATAAAAGATTGTGCTTTAAAAATTGACTCACTGCCGAAACATCGTGATTTCTCCGATCACCCGTTGCACGAGCGCCTGATTTCATCGTCTCGCGTCTCATATAATACATAAATACATCTTATTCAGACTCTATTGGAAAGATGTAAGTGTTATTAATAGGGCAATCCTAATGACTGCTTTTACCCAGTCAGTGTCAGGGGAGTCTTCCTGGTCATTCTGAATTTCGAGATTCATACACAGTTTGTTAACACTGTTTTGAGAGTATATTTTCCTAAAAATATTAATGCCGTTATGGTTATTTAGAAAAAAAAAACACTTTCAAATGGACTTGCACGACGGTATTGGCTGCAAAATTGGGGGAGATAGGGGATGGGATGCACAGATGCCCTCTTATCGCTATAAACTGGAATTACGGTAGAACTGTCTCAATAAAAATATAAAAAAAACTCACTATCCACCTTCAAGGTCACAGACCCACCTCCCTATATCACACGTCCCCCCAGTGAAGTCTTGACGTTTCCTAGATGGAAGGAACACAATTGTCCATGCTGTACAGAGTCTGTCATAATATAGAAAACCCAGCCTGTATCTTTGAACGCCTCGTTTCGCGGACATGTTCGTGAGATGTTCCCTGTGTCACTCCCACCTTTGGCGTCCGATAGCCCATTGCCGAACGTCCCCGTGTGAAACAAATAATCTTTAATTTAGTCGCGGGACTAAACAGGACAGAGACATCCCCCAAAGCGATCTCTCCTGAGCACATGCTTGAAAAAGGGATCATTCCCACCACGAGCAGCTGTTCACAGAGGGGATCCAAGGACGATATTGCCATCGACGTCGGCTCATTCTCTATCCTAGGAAACTCATGCTCTGCCTCAAACCGAAAGGAATCCTAGGGGCCACAATCCGAAGATCCTTTTATCTTCACAGTTGAGAGAGAGAGATCAATAAGGTTTTTAGACATCACAACAAAATTTATGATTTTGTTTTCACTCTTGTCCTGCCTGTCCTAGGCCGGCCATGATGCCTCTTTTAAGGACAATGCGATTCCCGCAACATCTTCAGTCAGCAGGGTGGGAGAGGTATGGGGGGGGGGGGGGGTGCAACGTGGATCTTCGTTCTACTGTGTACCGACCACCAAAAAATCCTC
>JBCEWB010404187.1:0-20563 GCA_039654565.1 Peronia peronii
ACAACAAACTAGCGATAGAACGAAAATGATTTCCATTCCCCGCAAATTTCGTTCTAACCGTGTTTGAGTGTAGTCTCTTTCTTTTGTTATACCATGAATCAAAGGATCCACTCAGCAAGTTTCACATTGACCATAGATTAAGCTATCGTGAGTAAAAGTGAACTATAATTAGCACTTTAAAACGGTTAAGTGAAATTTCCTGGGAATGGAAAACCTTTTGTTTTATCACTGTTTTGCAATAACCGAAAAGTACCATTCTGTAACAGTGAACGCAACCCTTGGAAGCAGTTTCATTCTGAGAAATACTTTTACATATATTAATAGTGTGTATGTGGTTTAATTACAGTGGAACCCACGAGACGTCAGCAGGCTTAAAGTCAGTTCTCGGTTCAAGTCAACCTGTTCCGATGGTCCCGTTTTTTTCTCTTTATATTTCATTAGTCTTGTTTCTGATAATGTCAACACCTTTAGAGGTGATTCCGCTTAAAGTCAACTCCAAATGACCCACGCTGGCCGACTGACAGCCGTAAACTGTGAAAACAGAGAAAAAAGTCAGACAGGGAGAGCAAGAGAAGCCTTGTTATGACACATTGTAGCCCGTGGGCCTGTCGTGAAGATGCTTGACTCTCTTCACCTGTCTCACATTGGTGGGAATACTCAAACGCACACCCACACAGCAGTTCCTTCTCGCGTGCGCTGGCTAGCCGGCGGACACAAACCCAGTCAGTTCATCTGACCATTGATCGCCTTGATACTACATACACTACTCCAAGTGGCATTGCCCTCTTCGCTTGTCTCACGTTGTGCGAAAAATACACAAACACCTATCCACACTTGGCTCTCTCTGCCCAATTTGTTCACGCACACACACAAAGACAGTGCAGACAGGCATTGCGCCCGATTTCAGTTACATCTTTAGATCACATTCATTCCTGCATTTTGTGCTTGCCGTGACTAGTCAGCTTATCACCATTAATAACTTTTATCCACAACTCTGTAATCAGAATATCTGAGAAAAAGTACGTTCTCAATCTGGATACAGAGGTGAAACTTCATAAAGATGTTGACTCAAGGCAAAATACTACTACTCCTAGCTTGGAGTTAGAGGGGGAAGTTCTGCTCCTTTTTTTTGTAGGGATAAGGGGCATAGATCTAACCCAATAAATACACAATACACATTTTGACCCCACGTGCCTCTACCAGAGATTGTGTCTCCTGAAAACAGATAATGTCAGCCTTGCTTAAAATCAACATTTTTTATCAGTCCCGAGAGGTTGATTTTAAGCGGATTCCACTGTACATTATTATTTCCTCTGAAAGAGTTCGGCATTAGACAAAGTCGAGTTTGGAATGTCAATATACATTCATCAATTTTATGAATTGGTGTCAGTTTGAACTCCAGCAGTACACCTGTTTTCTTATGCTTTGACATGTTTAGTTTCGATGAATTCATTACAAAGCCTAGATCTAAACTAAATTTATGGTCAGTTTCAAGCACCACGGTGATAGATTTAGATCTATTTTCATTATGTAACTGAAGAAAGCCTATCGACTTCTCAGTGAATCTCAAGAAACATTGACAAGCACATCTGATTTGGCTGACCAAATGCCTGCAAGTGTGTGTGACTGAAAAGACAGAGGCAAATGGTTACGGGGGATCCATCCTCTGATACCATGGTTTTTGTCACTATAAATAGCAGTGAAATCGTAATAGCCTTGCACACACACGTAACATATCACACCTTCAGAGTGATTCAGATGGTATGTCAGACTTGATTGGGGCTATGTGGTACAGGTGAGGTGTGAAATGGGGGAGGTTAGGTGTGTGATTTCTACATGCTTGCGCCTCAGGCCTTACCTTTCTTATGAGTCACCGTAGTGGGCAGTACTATGCATTGTGGGTACTTGGCGCGTTTATGGATCTTTTCTTTGTCTGACAAAATTGATCTGGTACCTGAGCTTGGTCTTGGTTATGCTTTGATATGAATGAAAAGTGCGATTGGGGAAGCAAAAGGCTTTCATAACAAGGGTAGATTTCGTATCAGCCCATCATTTTATTTCATTTTAACAATGACAAATTACATAGCAACATAACCGTTCCAAAAGATTATTTTGTAATAATGCTAGTTTCGTTTTAAGCATTTTCTTACTAATCGTTTTAGAATGTATTACAAATGAAAACTAAAGCAGTCTATGTATCTGTTAGTTTACTTATCAGATAGTTCTCCTGTGTTCTTACTCTTTGTCATCATTAGATCACTTGTATTCTTTGTAGTCACAGTTTGTAACTCGAGGGGTCACTGTACTTGATATGTTTCAAACATTGCCCTTAAAAATCTTCTATGGTGGGTACAGATTCTGAAAATGAGGTTTTGGGATCAAAATATCAGAATCGGATTTTTGCTATTTTAAGCACTTTGACCCCGTCTGATACAGAAACCTGCTGGAGCCAGAAACATGTGACTTCAAAACGGTAGCAATATGGGCCCTTTAGGAGACTGTATAGAAAGGTTATGAAAATTCACTTATGATTTTCTCAGAATGTCCTTTTTTTTTCCCACTTTGTTCCCTAAGACTTTTTATATTTCTGAACCAACTGACTTCTAATTTTGAACATACAGTGGAACCCGCGAGAAGTCAATTCGCTTTTTAAAGTAAACTCTCAGTTAAAGTCAACCTGTTCCAGTGGTTCCGTTTTTTCCCCTTTATATTTCATTAATCTTGTTTCTGACAATGTCCACACCTTCAAAGGTGAATTCACTCAGTCATCTCTAAATGACTCACCCTGGCCTACAGCAGCTGTAAATTGTGAGGACAAAGTAGAAAAAAACAAGAGAGATCGAGAGATGCCGTATTACGACACATGATATTATAGCCTATGGGCCTATCAATGTGTGGAAGATGCTTGGCTCTCTTCACCTGTCCCGTGTTGGCGAGGATACACAAACACACACGCACAGCAGTTCCACACTCACCTCTCCTGGCCCTCTCGCATGCATTGGCGACCCTGTGGACACACACCCAAACCACTGACCACCTTGATATACACACACTCCAGTACTCCGGGTCCAAGTGGAACACAGTTCCACACTTGGCCCTTGTCATTTGCCTCGCGCTGGCATGGATACACAAACACCTACCCACACTCGGCTCTCTTCACTCAATTCGCTGACACACACATACAAAGACAGTACTAACAGGTATTATGCCCGATTTCAGTCACATCTGTAGATCACGTTCATTCCTACTCCTACATTCTGTGCTCGCCATGACCAGATCTAGTCAACTTTTTACTTAACTCTCAATCTGGATACAAAGTTGAAACTTCTTAAAGATGTTGACTCAAGGCAAAATACATGTACTATTACTACTAGCTTAGATTTAGACTTTGAGGGAGAAGCTTTGCTGAAATTTTTTTTTTTTGATTAGGCCTAGGATAGGGGCATAAGGACATAACCTAATAAATTTTATACAACACATACATTATTTTGATCCCCCGTGCCTACCAGAGATTGTGTCCCCTGAAAACAGATAATGTCAACCTTGCTTAACAGTTTTTCTCGGTCCCGAGAGGTTGACTTTAAGCGGATTCCACTGTATATTTTTTGTACCATCTGTTTAAAAAATATGCATCCCTTTTTCTAAATTTTATTCACGCTTTGAAAGGAACATTGGATATTTGACGGAAAATTGAAAAATATACAGATCCATCAACACATATATTTCAAAAATTTGTGACAGACATTGTATGGCATAAAGCCCCCCAAAAAATGAAATTACAGTATTTTTTACATAGAGAGCTATTTTATTGTTGTGCTAAATTTCAAATGATTGTATTGAATACTCTAGGAGCCTTAGGCTTTTGAAAATAACTATTTTTCAAGACACAGAATCCAAGATTGCAGGGTTATCATAGCAACCAGATACAAAACAAAACTCTTTTCCACACAAGTTTGAGCATGCTGAATCCGAATTTGAAGCTTAAAAAGTCTTTAGTTCAAGCATTAAAAAAAGTCATTCTCATGAGATCTACCCTCCCCCCTCCCTTCTCTCTCTCCCCCCATCTCCCCACCACTCTCCAGTTTTTAACTGGCAATAAACATCAGTCAAAATGTTTTCATTTAATAAAATTTGTTGTTGTTGTTGTTGTTTACAGTCATGAAGCAAGTGAAGGAGAGGGAAGTGCACCTCCAATGGAGTTATCAAGGTATGGTGTGTATTTGTGGTCATAGTTGATACTTCAGATTGTATAGGAATCACATTATAGATATGTGAGTTTGCCATATCAATAAAATTTATGTATTAGAAAATATTTGTATGTATCTTTTAAGTTAGATCCTGGCTATGTTAATTCTTTGAAATCTGGTCTTTGTCTTCCTTAGGCTGGAGAGGGGGAGAAAGAGGGGAACAGAATGGGCAACCCCCATGGGGGGGAAAAAATAATAATGTTGAACAGTATGATGTTCTAATGCTTTTATGAGGAAAGGGGATTACTAACATTTCAAATGTTGTAAGTCTTTTTTCTCTTTTGCTCCAAACATCAATTCGCTCAAACCAAGGGCTACCACATAACAGGACACGCAGGGTCAGATTTCTGAGCCGGGTTTTGAAGGCCATTATTCTTGATCAGGCATGACGTAGCCGCCAGCAAGCGAACTATTTTTAAACTGAATATAATACTTGCACTTCGGCGTAATGATTCAGAAATTTAATTCTGAAGAAATTAAAGCCCGTCTAGCAAATAAAACACACTTTTGTAAATATTTTGCAAGTGCGTATTCTTTGATGGGAATATTTAACGTGTAATTTCAAAGGTTTGATGCAAAAATCATGCATTCTTTTTGTCTCGGATTTTTACATCAGATACGGTACTGTAACTGGGCCTGGGGAAATTAAAGTGGATAAACTGTTCATGAATTTCTTATTGTTGTGGAATTTGTAAAATTTTTGATTATTATTCTCCCAATTTGCCGAACAAGTGTGGTGTTGTAAATTGTAGAGGCAACTACAATAAGTCCAACAGGTGCCGTGTATTTAGAATGCCCAGAGACAAGCGGGAAATGGAGAAATGGTTGAACATTCTTCCTCCTTGCGAGAACTTTGTTTTGGAGCCATCGAAATTTGTCATCTGCGAGAGACATTGGCCAGCGGATATACGAGTGATCAGAATACCAGGTATGTGGTCATAGATCTAGATTTAGATCTAGATTAAGATCTAGAATCTAGATGTAGATTTTTTTTTTTAATAATCATCCTCTATCTTTCCGTCTCTCACTTTCAGAGATTACTGTGTTGTTACTTATATGTGTTTGATTATCTTTGCCACATCCTTTCTGAAACAGACTATGGATAGCCAATTAGCTAGATCTATCTCCTCCTCATCCTTTTCTGAGTGTCAATAGAGTCTAGATATTGATACCTGTACAAGAATAAATCTACATATTTTTTAATGGGAAAATGTTCATAGCTGTTCTATTCATCTAGATATCTAGATATAGACTAGATGTACACAGTGGAAAAATGACAAGAGCCAAACAAAAGCCCATTATTGACATTCATCTCTGGCAGTTGAGCCCTTTTTTTCTCTTTCCTTCTTGTTCTTTGATGACCCAGTAGGCTAGATCCAGGTGGGTAGCTGTCGATCGGTGTTGACCTACATTACCACCACTGACAGCAATATTTTAGTACATTATTTATAACTTTATAGCTGTTCCTACTTACTTCTTGTCAATAGTTAAACTATCCTGTTTGAATCATAATTATACTAGATCTAGTAGGCCTGCTGACTGAATTCATTCATACTGAAGGACATTTCCATTCCTCCAGGTAGCATATAGAGTCTCATTGTAGTCAATATAGAGATCTATCCAGATCTAATATATGGACTTAATACATATCTTTCACAATCATTATCGCCATTAACATCATCATCAAAATTATCATCCTCATCAAACTGTCACATACAACATCATCATTATCTTCTTCTTCTCCTCCAGGTGGACACATACCAGACCTGTATCCTCACCGAGTATTTTCAATGTTCCGGCTTCTTGTTTGCCAACCCCCAAGCCAGCACTCCATCAGCCTAAAGTTGAGAATCAGCAGCTGAACGACTTCCTCAAAAAGGACAAGATCACATCACTTGTTGAGTTTTCTCCTGACAAAGAGCTACTGAAGAAATATGGACATGTCGTCTTATCCCACAGAGAGGACAAGTGTGCTATCCTTTTCATGGAAGAAAATTACAGGGAGATTTCTGTGTCAATTCTTGTGCACAACAAGTCTACTTTGTGCTCATCCCTCATGCTTTCAGCCTTCAAGAAAGGAATCAGTGTGCCCCTGAGTAAGATTTTAAAGCCAAACAATGGGTTGGTTTCTTACTCTCAGTTCTTTGAGGCTGTGCATTCTGCACTGAACTATGAACTTCCTGTGATGAAGTTGTAAAAAAAGTAGTTACATCCCTTCCAGATGTTGAAGCTCAAGAGTCGCTTGATGCTGTCAACGGGAAAAAGCTCAAATTTCAGACAAGACAGCTTCAGTTCCTATACAATAAGGTGTTCACAGTGGCGGATTACTGTTTTGCCATTGAGACGTTTCCAACGGTCGCCTTTTCAGGTGGAATTCTCAATGGAATGGCAAAAAATGATCCTGATGCAAAGGCAAGCTCTGTGCTATGTGTGATGGTCAAGTGTTTGCATGGAGAACCCAGTGTCATGGTATCTGTCACCCCTGTGCACAAACTCACAGCCATCTATTAGTTCACTGTCGTAAAGGATGCTGCAGCTACTGTTAGAAATCAGGAGAGATTGTTGTGGGGTCAATGACAGTCAATCGCAAATTAATCAACAGTACTGCAAACTTTTCATTAGTCGGAACGACTATGAGGCAGTACATCCATTGGACAACCAGCTGCCATGGTTCTCATTATATGATTCTGTTCACCTGATGAAATGTGTGAGGAACAATTGGATTACAGAGAAGTGTCAGAAATTGTCACTTGAGAAAAAGACTGTCAGCACTTTTTCTGACATGAAGACCTTGTACCAGGCTGAGAAAGACAGCATTCTTAAGTCAACACCCTTGACAAGTGCATCTGTTTATCCCTCTTGCCTTCAGCTACAGAATGTACAACATGTTCATAGCATCTTCAATGACAGGGTCGTTGCTGCACTTAAACTTCAAGGTGCTCACGAAAAGGCCACTTTCATACAAGTCTTGAATTGGTGGAATGCCATGAATGTTTCAGGAAATGGACAGGGTGTGAGAATGAGGGACCCTAACCAGTCTTACAAGAAGAGAGCTCATCAAGTCTTCTGTCATTCTTGGACCTCTTCCAAGGGTCGGAGTCGGGACATGGACCTAAACATGTTCAGTGCTTGACCCACAACACCAAGAAAGCACTGATCCAGACCATAGAGGGATTTATTGCTGTGTGTCGAGATCTGTTCGCTGTTGGGTTTCAGTACATTTTGCTTCACGAGCTCCAGGGTGACAGGATTGAGGGAGAGTTTTCTGTTTACTGACAATCTACTGAATCCAACACTTTCATGTTAGCTGATGATGTCTTTACCGCTTTCAAAAGGCGCTTGGCACGGTTTGCTGCATCATTTCTCGAATCTATCAAAATCGAACAACCAAATGCCATCTCCCAGTCTCATTCTTGCAGTGGCATTGATTTGGAAGATGCAGCTGCAATAGAAAGCTGCATCTCAGATGTTACCCTTTCTGGAACAGAAGAGAATGCCGCTGCATATGTTGCAGGGTGGCTGGAAGGAAAATGTGAAAAGGATTTGACTGTTACCTTTGGTAACAAGTGCAGTTAAAGACTTCATTGAAGAAGTGTCAAGAGGATCTCTGACAGTTCCACATGTGTGCACATATGAGTTTGTGCAGACAGGTCCATGCTATGTGAAAAAGGCCAAGCACAAAGCATGTTGTCTCCAAAGACTTGTCAGAGTGCTGTTCACCATCAACACATTTTATGACATCGGATTATCTTCGCAGCATCTTCTGCGACGCCTGGCAAATATGCTTTTTCAAGGATTACACAGTCTTGAAAAAGACCATCAGAGGAATTCTGCGTTATACCAGATCTCCATCAAGAAGGTGAGGTTAGCAGATTAATCAACACCCACTTTGGTGAGTCAATTTTTACATTTCTAGTTACAGGGGAACTTCCACTATACAATTACTATACCAAAATATCTCATTCATGATCCTAGGCAATACTATTACTTTTCGTATGAATTTCACTTGAATTTCAAATTGCACATGAATGTACCACATAAACACTAGGGGGAGGGGGGGTCTTGTCGCAGTTTTTCTTGTGCATGTTTTTTCTAAGTCATCGTTGTTTAGACACCTTTGCTAACTGTGATCATGTTTGTATACAATATTTTTTGTGCTACGGATCATATCTTTTTCAAAAAATGTCATTTTAAAGACATTGGGTGTCAGTAATCAAATGGCCTTCACTAGCGAGTCAGAAATCTGACCCTGCGCGTCCTGTCATATAGTAGTCCTTGGCTCAAACATACATCATGAGATATGCCAGGGTAAGGTTGGGTGTTTGAGATAAAGAGATAAGGTAGACAGATATAAGAACTAGCACTATAGCATATAAAGACGAGTGAGAGGCAAAAACAAGGGGGAGAGGGGAAGGAGAAGGTAGACAAGAATAGAAATGGTGGAAGGTGGAGAGATGGCATGGGAGAGCCTGAACAGGGAATGGAAATGGGAGCTGGAGATGCAAGAAACCCTCATCTTACCACTAAACTTTTTGCATGTATGTGCAATAATTGTATTAGAATGAAATTTAATATTTAACACAAAGTCACATCATTTTGTTGATTATTGTAAGTAAACTTTTGTTTCACTTGATTAGATTGTGAAATGATCTGCAGCCTATGTAACTTTTCATAAATATATCCTCAAGCAAACCAACACCTTCCCCAAAGAAATCAGCATCAAAATCAAACCGGAAGCGGAAGAGGAGGAATGACTCAGAGGAGATAGATCCTGCTGATTCTAAAAGTAAGCACTATTAATTTATTAATTTGTAGGCTTGAATTTTATTCCTCTGTTCAGGTTCTTTATTCACTATCCTACAATTTGTAAAATGTTTTATTGGTCTCTATAGAAACAGATAGAATTATTTGTAAGGGCTTAAGGTATTGCTGATAACTAATTTCTTCATAAAGATAGCCATAGTATTTTCATTGTTCAAGAAAATATTTCAATAAAGCACTAAGACATCAAAAGGGGAAATACTCAGATTTTGCCAATTACATGGTGATAAAACATGTTAAATATGTTCTTTGGTCTGAGTACCACTCCCTTCTTTTCTTCCCTCTCCAGTCCTCACTGATAGACTGAATTGTACTCACTCACTTATAGTTACTCAAGTACATTTTCTCATTTATTAATTATCCCATACATTTCATTCATCTTGAGTATATACATCTTAGTGGGGAAGTCTTTTAGTTGCTATATATGGAACCAGGTATAGTGGAGGAGATTTTAATAGAAATTTAAATGCTGATTTTACAGATTGACTGCTGTGAAATAACGGTGTTTAGAAATCTCATTCAATCTAAATTTTTGCAAATATTGCATGATTAATTTTCTCTACTTTCTGGTGTGTGCCATATAGAAACAGTCATCATGAAGCTGTTCGACAGAAGTGTGGACCTGGCACTGTTTCCTGCTGATACTCCCCTCTACCCTGTATGTAGAGCATGGATACAAAATCGACCTCAGGACAAAAGTTTGGGCACGCTCTCTGAGAAACCATCATCACCTAAGGTGGAGGAAGATGTAAGCAGATCAGCATCAACAGAAGAGTAATTTCTGTCACGCAAAATACAACAAAATTTAAAAGAAATTGCTATACTAATCCATGCCAATGGTTATTCTTAACCCATAACTGCGATAAGTTTTTTATTCCCCGATACAACACTGATTTTGGCTTGTTTGGTTAGCCATTGCGTCAGCCCACTAGGCTTTTTCAGGGTCATATCTTTATACTGGCTATGTAAGGCAAGCCTAGACTTGGGATTTCTTTGCTGGAGGCCCTCCTATCTTCAGTGCTTTCCTCTTATCCCCTCTACTATAGTTTCGTAAGCCTAGATTAAGATCTAAATGTATATCTGCTGAGGACAAGGGGCCAGGCTGATTGTCATTACTACTTGATCTCAGTGTCTCAGAGCCCGACTCTGGTTCACTCACATATTCTGATCCAGAATCATCATATTCATCACCTTCAGCCTTAATCTCACCCAGCGACATGATATACAGCTGCCTTTCTCAGACATTTTGGTGCAATTGTAGACATCTGCTAGGCAATCGTTTATGTTCTAACTTCAGCTGTATGTAAAAATCAACAGTAGTTGCAGCAATAAGGAACCACAAAACAATATACACTCAAATACAGTTATTAAGAAAACACTTAAAACAAAACTTGCATTATAAAGAAAGAATCTTTGGGAACTTCTTTTTTTTTTACTGTGTAATTTATGTTTACAATGAAATAAAACTATGGGCTGATATGGAAACTATGCTTATAACGAACGGTTTTCGTTTCCACGATCGCATTTTTCTTTCATTTTGAGCGTAACCAAGACCAAGCTTAGATACCAGACCAGTTTCTTCTGACAAAGAAATCGTCCGTGCAGTATGAGCGCGTCAAGTACCGTGTCAAGCATCTGTGCCCGCAATGTGCTGTACTGTCTTGCAATATGACACAACAAGAAAGGTAAGGCCTGAGGCGCAGGCGTGTAGAAATCATGCACCTGCCGTCCCCCTTTCACACCTCACCCGTGGCTCGTGCCCCAATCGAGTAAAATGTACCGTGAGAGGGTGTCGCCTCTTACGTGCATGTGTGAGGCTATTACAATTTTGTCGTTGTTTATAGCCACACAGCCAGAGGATATCAGAGGTATCAGAGGATGGATTGGTCTTTGTCTTTTCAATCATACACTATACACACTTCCACTTGCAGGCATTCGGTCAGTCGAACCAGTCGTGCTTGTCAGTGTTTCTTGAAAGCCAGTTTTGAGAAGTCAATAGGCATTCTTCAGTTTCACATTGAACATAGTGAGCTTCAAATTGACTATAAAGCTATTTTAGATCTAGACTGTGTACTGCTAGTCCAACTGTTTAAATACAGGTAATACTTTGTTTCATATTTCATTGATTTTCCTTTTCAGTGCATCATACATGTACTCTCATTGCATTTTCAGTTTCATTTTACTTCTGGATGTATTGGTTCTAATTTAATTATATATATTCATGCATACATGTGTATACATTTGTACTATGTTTTTCTCTCTTCTTAAAAGTTAAGTTTTAGTCTTACTGATTTTTATCTTTGTAAACTATTTAGATCTATGTTCTTCTGCCAACGTTTTCTGTTCTCGTATAATAAAGAAATAAAAAAAGCAGAAAAATAATAAACAAAACGACCTAACAGCTACATAATCACACATTTTGTATGTATGTGCAAACAAAAACAAAAAAAACAACAACAGAAAAAAAAGAAACTGAACTGGTTATAAGGTGGCGAGCGGCGCAGTCATGTGGTTCTTCAATCAGAGCAGGTAATTCAGTAATCAAACTTGCATCCAAGGGTTGTGTCCCCTGTTTTAATTTAACTTCTTCGGATATAACAATATAGCGATAGAACGAAATAATTTCCATTCCCCACAAATTTCGTTGTAACCATGTTAGAGTGTATAGGCCTATATGAAGAGATGTGTATTTTTCATTTGCTGAATTCGAATTCATCCTATACTTGTTGCTATCTCTCCATTGTAGAGGCATGTTTATCATGATGTATATGGTACGGCATATAGTTACCGGGAATCTTGGTGTTGGTGATTTCCATGTTGTACTTGGTATGTCATGACAGTGCAATTCATTCATTTTCATGACGTACCAGGTATGTCATATATGAAGGTGTAAAAATTTACCTTCAAAATGGTCAGTGCCCTTTTTTTTTTTTTTCCATATAATTTGTTTTGCTTTTTGTTTTGTTTTTAATATTCATGTTCCTCATCTGAACACATCCTATGACATTGGTAATACTTACAACACAACCTTTACAAGTATTATGTTTGCTTTCTGATATTGGTGTCTTTTACGGCACTACCATCTGAGAGCAGTCCCTCTGGCGACCTGGCACATATCGATTACTGTAAAAAAAATTAACTCTCTCAGATGATAGTGCCTCTTTTACTTTTAAGTATAGTTCAACTTCAGTGCTTGTAACTTTTAGGACTTGAGTTTTTTTTGTGCCTTTAGCGAGATGTTTTCCTTTAGATCCTTTAGACTGCATTATCATTTACACAGTGAATAATCACTTTTGTTGTGCATCTTAATTATACTAGGCCACAGAGATGTACCCCAATGTTCATGAGCTTCCACCACCTATAAAATCTGAAGATGGATGCTTGTATGACTTGCGAGTGCCCGAGCCAGTATCCCAACCTTCAGAAAAATTAGATATTCATGCAGTAAGTTCCACATTATCCTGAGTTTTCATTTTGTTATATAAAAGCAATTTTTGAAAAAATGTTGCCTGGGATTGATGGTGTTCTATTATATTTTATGTATTTTGTAAAATTTTATTTTATTCATTTATTTTTTTGGAAGAGAAAAAGAATACCTGTCTACGCATCAGACATTTGGCTATAGGACGATTGAAGTATGCTGTGATCTCTGTGCATTTTTTCTGTAGTTTTACTATCAGTGATCTATATCTGCTGTTGAAAATCACATGGCAATTATGACTGTTGTATTGACACTTTCAGTAACAGCAGATTAGAGAATTTTGCAATAATTTCTTTAATTCCAGTAGTTTTAGTAGTTTTGATTATAGTAGTCGACGGTTTTCAGCCAAAGTAAGCTCTGCATACATAGAAACAGATCATGTAAATAAAAAGAGAAGAATTTGTACTTACTAAATTATTGCCTTTGATATTAACTTTATTTCTAGCAGAAACAAACTGTAAAGAAGATACAGTGGAACCCCATTAGCATGATTATGGCTTAACACGAGCTCCCGTTTAACACACTCTCTTCATACATAAAGTCCTGTTTCAATCCTTCTTCAAGCATGCTAATTTATTTCCAATAACACACTCGGATTTACGTGTTCAACCCACATAGCACGCAAGGTTCATTTGCAAGTTGTCAGTGACCCAACAGTCATCCATGCTTACCATGTGCTATGAAAACATTGAAAACTTTCTCGCCATATGTCAAGCAGATAGCCTGCTGGAAGTATAAGTCTAGCATTGACCCACCCTTCTTACCCCTTTTCTTACCCCAGAGCACATATCAGTCTGGTCAGTGTCATCTCATAATGTTACATTGATCTGGGCCTTGATTAAGCCCATCTCAACTGTGATGTGCAGCTTTGTAGGTATACACACTTCACTACAACACACTATTGACCAGTGCTACAACTTTTATCACTACGCATTGTGCATTATCACCTGTCGTGTCTCACTGTGGGCCATGACTCGCTTACCAAGTCTGAAAAAAACTTTTCATATTTTATATTCTAATGGGAGGAAAGAAAAAAACAAGCTCTTAATTAGTAAGCTTAATACATGTACATTGACCCCTTTAATAAGTTTATGTATAATAAACGTATGCTGTTTTATTTCATATGTATTCCTAGCCTTTTTTCTGAAAATCAGCATGGGTCTGTACAAGAAAAATGGTTGATCCTGATAACATGATCACCCTGATAACACAACCTTTCGAGTTTGTGCCAAGGCTTGGTTATGTTATCCGGGTTCCACTGTAAATGAATTTTCATTTAGAGGTTCTCTAGAAATGACCTCAGGACAGAAACTCCCAGGCTGTCATTGATGTCAAGTTTGGTATAGATGTTTTTGATTATAACTAAATAAAGTTTATGTTTTACATCACTTTCACTATATATCTTGACAGTGAGCAAAAGTTTGCAATAATTCACTTGAAATCTGTAACCAGACAATAGAATAATATAGTTTATTTACTGAAGACATTTTCTGCACGTTATCTGAGGAAACCCATGCCACACATCCTAGGGGGTGAATGTTCAAGAACTCCCTGTACCTACTTTACTTCCTGCTATGTTCAGAATAAATGCTTCATTCTTTTTTCTTCTAATCAGTGGTTTTGTTCTTGCAATTTTCCACAAACTTCTGCAGAACACTTTTTGAGATGTCGCAACTAAAAGTTAAGTCACCATGGATAACCGAATCACAGGTCTGCTTTTTGGCAGTGCCACTCGATCTTCAAGCAGACTATATCGCTAGTATTTGGTGTGAAAATGTTTTTCTGTGCTTTTTTTAACAATGATATTGACAACAATATAAGTAGATTAAAAGAAAATGTCATGGCTTTTTTCACAATATTTTATTTCACAATTGTTTTCCGATTGTGCCAGTTTTTTAAAAATTCAAAATTTATGTCATTTTCAATAGTCTATATCAAACTCAAACATTGAGTTTTGAAGGATTCTGTTGATTTTGCTAAGTAGTTCATTTTTTGTTAATTGTTTATGTACAAGTATTATTGAAATTGAATGATTAAAAGTATGGCATTTAATAGTTCAAAAAAAAAAAAAAAGCTCAAAAGCTCCAGTCCCAGTCTTCAGCTTATGTAAAGCTGAAATAATTCTGGTCTTCAGTGATTTAAATGAGCTAATGCTTGAAAACAAGCAGGCACGTTTACAAAGACAGGTCTTATACAATGAAGAGTTGAGCTCAATGGGCTGGGGCTTGTGCAGTAGTTGAGAAAGCCAGAATTATCGAACAAAAAAAGAAGAAAGACATATATGACTGGGACCAAAGATGAAGCTGGGTTTTGTGAGGATGGCATTATATGCTTTGGTTAACAGAACATAATATTTACTTCTTTCTACTTTTGTCCTGTAAGGATCCCAAGCTAGCTCCACCTCCTGAGCAGCTCCTGCTGAACCACATGGCAAGATGGAAAGAAGTGAGAAATAGGTGAGCAATGAGATATTTCTCAAATGACTAATGAGACACTATTTTAATTAGTTTATTATAGGGTTATTTCCCTTTATAAAGAAATCGCATATGGCTCCCAAACTTTGCATTTATCTTGAATTCAAGCCCTCTCATTTAATTGGATTGCTAGCCTTAATAAGGGCTGCCTTGAAAGCAAAATTAATGTAAAGAAAAAGTAGAGATAGAGTGGTGTTAGTTTTAGCCCTGAAAAGAACTGTTGATGAGTAGGTTTTAGCCCTGAAAAGAACTGTTGATGAGTAAGTTTTAACCCTGAAAAAGGCTATTAATAAAGTTTTTAACTCTGAAAACAGTTAAAGGAAGCCATCACATAGTCTGTGAGGGTGTCTGTATAAGCGAGTCAACTGCAAACGAAAAAAAAAACTAGCATGATGTAGAGTCTGGCCTATCCCGTCACAATGGGAGAACCAACATCTTAACACTGGCATAGCGCTCTATTATAGCATAACCTACACACTCCTTATACATGTAACATTACATTTATGCATATACCTGTGTGTCGGCTCTGCGAGGATGCTTGATTATCAATCGATTACTCGGCAGTGCTGGCCCTCATACGTTGTTTACGCCACCACCACCACCCACCACCTGGTCACACTCATTAATTGTCTGAACCCTCTCACCCCATCCACGGCGCTGTCCCCTTTATTTTCAAACCGCCGGCATCCACGTTGGTGGAAACGTAGAGATGACAATAGCCGCTTTTTTACCTTTGTGGCGGTGCGGACCTTTTCAATTTAAAGGAAACTCATGGTGATGACTTCTAGTTATGCGAGAGGCATTTAATAGGCGCAAAGAGGGAAAAAAATCTGTTGTTTCGTTTTCAGACCTGCCCACCTTCCCACCTTATGCGGGATGATCCCGCAGAAGCAAATAGATGTGAAATGCCGGTCAGTGGTCGGAGCATTGGATCAAAGGGAAAGCTGGGGTGTTGGGTGGAGGGCTGACCACGAACCTACCACATACTCCCCTTCCCACCCTACACTGAAGTGGTAGCGCACCTTCTCCTTCAGAAATGTAAGAGGACGGCACAAAAAATCTATACTTGAATTAAAATAAAACTATTCACCATGTTATGAATCTGCAAAGAATGTAAGAAATGCAGATCTAATTTATTGTGTAATATTTATATTGAATGAAACCTTTAGTTCACATGCCGATGTTCTATTGGTTTGTTATGTAATACATAGTAATTCTAGGTAGGAACTATGAGTCGGTAAATTTCCCTCCTTTTCTCTGATTTTCCCTCCTTTTTGAGTCAGATATCCCTCCTCCGCTGTTGTGATGGTAGGCAGGTCTGCGTTTTTATTCGATGTATCAGAAATTCGTTTAATGAGAGTTCAGTTTGAGTGGATTCGACTATTTCATGATTTCACCCTGATGTTTACTTAAACATATTTTTCAAGTCTTCCTTACTTAATCAGAATAAATTGTGCATGCTGTAAATTCAACAGTCACAAATTTTTTGTGGCAGCGAATTTTGAAATAAAAGTGTATTATTTGTACACATCTTTGCTACCACTGTTAAGCTGCGCACAAATAAATGTTATGTATGCAGTACTTTAAAAGATTTGAGAAGATAAAAGAGATTTAGATGTGTACATGTATATTGTCTTTAATGTTTTCAACTTCATGCATTATAGAAGAATATTACATGAAAAGAAGATGGTCGATTTTTAAAAAATGTTCACACTCCTGACTTGAACCATTGGCAGTTAATGGACCGAGCTCATTAATGTACAATAGCCTTTCACTTTCTTTGATAATGTGGTTTTTGTGTTTCCTATATTTTGAAGCAGTGCAAACAGTTTTAAAAAAAGAAAACCACACAAAAAAAATCGAAGAAGAAAGCAACTTTTTCATATGGCGAATGATTTGAAATGAGTTCAGCTTTATGTGGGTGGTTTTGGTTTAAAACTGTTGGTATTGTTTCAACATATTCAAGAAAAAATAAAAACCACGTGAACAATATCAACAAACAAAACCAAAGTTCCCTGCTCACTAATGATTACATCCACGAACAATGCTGGGTTCTGGTGAAATTGGCAAAAAAAAATTTCGAAGTAACCAGCCTTCTTGTTTTCAAGCAGTACACCATTAAAATGTGTGAAGTTAAACATGCAAAATAGTATATTTAGAGACAAAAATAATATTTAACGTGAATATAGTTTTGAGTGAAAGTTCAGATAACAAATTTAATTTAATATGCTATAGCTTGAGTTCGTAGAATATTTTAAATATGATCCCAATTAGTCATTTTGTTCATAACTAGGAGTGGAATGGTAAGTGTTGTTGCCTGCTTCATATTTTCTAAAATAATTTTATATAGCTTCATTCTTGGTCATGAATTTGATTTTTTTTTTTTTTTTAATCGAGGTAGGTGAGGAAGCATAAAGCAAATAAAAGTTTCACCACATAGTAAATGTGAAATAGTTCTTGTACTGGCTCGCACATGCAAGTAAACAACCTTGGGAGGGTCCTTAGCAGGAGATCACAGGGAGGGCAGAGCTGCCTTGGCACATTGTGTAGCTGTATTGGATACAATAGATTTTTTATGCACGGATAGAACTATGTCCATACGCAGTGCGATGTTTACTGCTGGCTTCCTCATCGTGCTTAATTTATCACTGACCTTTTTTATCGTAATTTCATTTCTAGGTCTGTCGTGGCTGAGATGCATAAGACTTTTTATATTGAATCACTTACAGTCGAGTCCACTCAAACGGAACTCTGATTAAATGAATTTCACATAAATCGAATAAAAACGATACAATAGATTTCTTTTCCTCTTTGCTCCTATTAAATGCCTCTCGCATAACTAGAAGTCATCACCGCAAATTTGCTTTAAATCGAACCGGTCAGCGCCGCCACAAATGTAAAAATCATCATTGCCACGTGGTTTCCAATTTCCACCAACGCACATGCTGGCAGTTTGAAAACAAAGGAGACAGCGCCGCAGATGGGGTGATAGAGGTTAGACAATGTATTGTGCCCCATGCACAGCATAAGTAAGCTATGTGTTCAATGGGAGGGATAAACTGTACCAGGGCCAAGACTGCTGAGCAATCAATCGATAATCAAGCATCCTGGCAGAGCCTACAGTACAGGCATACGCGTAAACGTACTACATTACTACATGTTACATGTATTACAAAGTGTGTAAGTTACGCTGTAATAGAGCGCTGCACCTGTGTTATGATTTGTTTTATTACGTCTTTCAACCTCCAGGCCAGATTCTACATGTGCTGTTTTTTTTTTTTTTTTGCTTGCGGTGACTCACTTATATAGATACCCTCACAGACTATGTGATGGCTTCCTTTAACTGTTTTCAGAGTTAAAACTTCATTAATAGCCCTTTTCAAGGGTAAAACTTACTCAATTGCCCTTTTTAGGACTAAAGCATTAAGTCCTTTTCAGGGCTGAAATATACTCATCAACAGTTCTTTTCAGGGCTAAAACTAACACCATTCTATCTCTATTTTTCTTTACATTACTTTTGCTTTCAAGGCAGCCCTTATTAGGGCTAGCAATCCAATTAAACGAAAGGGCTTGAATTTAAGATAAACGCAAAGTTCGGGAACCATAGGCGATTTCTGTATAAAGGGAAATAATCCTGTAATAAAATAATTAAAATAGTGCCTTATTAGTCATTTGAGAATCCCCCCCTCCCCCCCAATTAAAAGTGGAAGACGGACTCTCCTTAATCGAACCCATTAAGTTGGTCCCAGCAAATTCGATTTAAGTGGACTCGACTGTATTTCATCATGAATGAAATCAGTTTAGTGAGCACATTGAACTCATTTTAATTTTCTTTCCTCGGTGCAAAAATGAGCATATTCAAAGGCTTGCTTCTGTTTTTTAAGTGTAATGAAATTTCAAGTGGAGGATTTCTCATGAACTCATACATATTGTCACAGAATCAACTTTATAGTTTTTTTGTTTTTTTTTCAGAAAGAGATTTTTAGATTTTTATTTGGCAAATTCATCAATATTTTCTTTCAATTTCAGATGGAGAGATGCCAGTGTCGTGAATGAAATGCAGTATGCAAGCAGCATGCAGGTTTTGAAGGACATGTTTGATAGAAATGTAGTTGACTCCACTTGACTTATGATTTGCCTGCTTTCATACACTTTGTTTGGGCACAAGAACATGATGAAGAAGGTAGTTTGAACTCGCTTTGGTTGATCTTCAGTGAAGTTGAATTTTTCCATTGAAACAAGCATGGCAGTAATTTACATTCTATGAAAATTAAAGGGTTGTATTGACTTCAACGCAAACATTGCAAAATAGGCTACATGCTTAATACATCAATACTGTCATTTGCTTCAAGCATCCTGTTTGTACTATGTCTAGTGAAAAAATTAAGGAGAGAAATAGAGAAGGATGTGAGAGACTGTGTTTATACGAGAGAAAGATGAGGCGGGTTTGGAGGGGATAGCACAATGAATTGCGCACTGCCACTTATGCTCAGCCTGAGTTTAGCTCACTTCAGCCATTAGTCGGGAACTCATTTGAAAGGCATACGGGGATCACTTTGGAACTTTGACATCAAAGGCAGAACAGTGTGGTGAGTAGGGGTGGAAGAAAAATAAAATGTTCAAGTGATATGGAAAGGAATGCTACAGGAAAATACACCTGGTACCACGAAATTTACGTAGACTGATTAAGTCCAGCCTAATGCTTATGTTGAACTGTGGATGTGTTGATCTTTTTTCCACTCTCCCAGTGACGTCAATTTAAACATAATCAATTTGCTGTAGTATTCCCATTGATGTGACAGTTGTATATGAGCCATTCTCTAAAGGTCGAGCATAACTGCACTACCCTTGCTTCTGCTTCACAAAAAGAAAAAAAACCACTAAAGTTTTATTTTTTATTGCTTGTATGTCCTAAACATACATTGAAGAGACAGAATGCACAAATCTATAAAGATTACTTGGATAGACATGAATTGACAAAGGTCTGAAATCCTAAATGTGTCCAAAATCTTAACCTCAGATTGTCAGTTCTTGTGAGGGCTTCTCTTGATACTCTTGCAATGGCAAAATAATTGACATAAGATCCTGGCTTGCTACTGTGGCCTGGTAGAAAAAACAAGGAATGAGATGAGAAAAGGGAGTTGATCGAATCGTGGATGGTGTTGATGATGGGTAGAACAAACAGCAGAGTTGCTGCATGCGTAATTTCAATATATCAAACTCAACATCCCACTCACTCCAGTGGCAAAAAGGCCAACGCAGATAAGTTCAGGGTTTTGAGGAGGTTTAATTTAAACCGAAGGAAGGCAGATAAATCAGTTTCTTTCCCTTTCCCATCATCCTCAGAATCACAAAATTTTCACCTGTAACGATATTTTCTATCCAGGCTGATCAAAGTGTATCGACTACAATATTAGACACAAATAACTGTAAGGACATCCTTTCTGGACAACATGTGTTACTGTCGTCTATTGCCTCTCTACTGGTCCCAGTTTGTGCTGGTCCTTGTTGTTTTCTTCCTTCATTCCTTGTTGGTTTGT
>JBCEWB010404298.1:0-20561 GCA_039654565.1 Peronia peronii
CTCCCCCCCCTCCCCCCCCCCCCCCCCCCCCCACAAACAACATACCAGGGCCAACGCTGCTGAGCAGTTGATCGATAATCAAGCATCCAGGCAGAGACTATAGTACAGCTATATGCGTAAATGTACTACACGTTAGTAGTTACATGTATTACGAATTGTGTAGGTTAAGCTGGTTCTCGCACCGTGATGGTATAGGCCAGATTCTACATCGTGCTAGTTTTTTTTAGCTTGGGGTTGACTCGCTTATACAGACATGATCACAGACTATGTGATGGCTTCCTTTAACTGTTTTCAAACTCTATTGATAGCCCTTTTCAGGGGTAAAAGTTACTCAGCTGTCCTTTTTAGGATTAAAGCATTAAAAGTTCTTTTCAAGGCTAAAACCTGCTCATCAGCAGGGCTAAAATTAACACCATTCTACCTCTACTTTTCTTTACAGTACTTTTGCTTTAAAGGCGGCCCTGGTTAGGGCTAGCAATCCAATTAAACGAGAGGATTTGAATTTAAGATAAATGCAAAATTCGGGAGTCATAGTATGGTTTCTTTGTAAAGGAAAAGAATCCTGTAATAAAATATTTAAAAGAGAGCCCCATTGGTCATTCAAAAATTACATTCCCCCCCCCCCCCCCCTCCATTAAGGAGGGGAGCGACTCTTATTTTGGCCATTTTCTTGATCGAAAAATACATGGGAGAACATTTTCAGTGCTTTATTTCTGCCCCCAAAATGCCATTGAAAACACAAAGGTGTGCCCAATTTTCAACATCAGTGACATAAAAGTATAATGCTTTGATCAACTTTGAACACTTCTCATCCATATATTTCTCATAGGAAGTATAATGTGTTTGGTATGGATGAAAAGGAAATTTTCTCCTCTTTCACAGTGTGATGTAGGAAAAAATCCAGGATATTTTATTTTTATCTCAGAGCACATAAATGGAGACTATTTCAACACTTATTTGACCTAGTTTTTCTCATTACTATTCATTGACTTTCAACTCCCATGTTCACTGGCGCAGCACTAGTCCACCTTGATCGACCATTCACCACCAGCTTGATATCAAATTTTGGTTGGCTGTTGCAGCGTAGCAATGACCTCTGAACCCAAACATAGAGTGTGTTATCCACGTGTGCATTTTACCGTATTTATGGTCTCTTTGTACATTCACACCAATTATGATTTTGATCGCATCTATGAATGTATTGCACCTGTCCTGACTGATAGGCCAATATTAGAACATTTTTACTGTTCCCGCCTTGCCTGAATGGAATTACAATGCTGTCACAATGGTCTTTTCAACTGTGCTGTTTTTGCATTGTTTATCATCAATTCTCTGTGCACAGGCAACTGTTTGTAAGCTTAGACTGCTCATAATTATGTTTAGACAGATGCAGAACTAACACAGGGATAGCCTGGCAAAGACTAGGCAGGCCTCAGTAGCACAAAAAAAGTTGAGGAATCGAATTCGACGGGTTCGGGATAGTATACAGTAACAACAGTTTTATAGTACTATTGTGCTAACTTTCTCAGTTTTTTCTTTCTAACTCTCAGAATTGTAGAAAACATTTATAATAACATGCTAATAGGACATTTAGAAGTATGTTTTGCATTCCAATAAGACTATTAATCACATGAACTGCTTGCTACCATGAAAAAACGGCTGTCAAAGGAGAAAAATGCGTTGTTCTCAAAACTACAATTTTTGATGTTTTTTTTTGCTGCTAATCCTCCATTTTTTAGAGGGAATGACCTGAAAATTTTCCAAAACATTTATTATGACTATACACAACTTTTCTATTGATCAGAATTTTTATAAATGCAAAAATGCTTGAGTTATCCTTGGTAATGTAAACCTTTCAGAGTGACGTAACTGTACACAGATGGGAAAAAATTATAATAAAATATATTGTTGATATATCAAAAATTTAATCAATTCAAATTAAACATAAGATAGCTATCTTGCATTTCACCACGTTTATTCAATTTGGTTTGAAAATAAAAAAGCCTTAGCAATTCAAAAAAGGTTGCTTATTTCCAAGGTGGCTGCCATCTCCATAGTAACAGGTCACTTTTCGGAATCAACAAAACTATTTTTCCTCATATCTCAACACATCCAATACCACTATACACAAGTTTTGCTCGGAATGTGCAGAATAAAAATTTTCACTCTCAAGAGTAGCTTCCCCCCCCCCCTTTAAAACTGGCAGACGAACTCTCTTTAATCAAACTCATTAGGTTGGTCCCCCCAGCAAATTCAATTTAAGCAGACTTAACTGTAATTTCACATCAGATTGTCCACGTGAGAGAAACGCTCAGTGCTAGGTGTGCAGTCGAATGGGGAGGGGATGGAGGGAACAGGGATATGAGGAGGGGAAAGTGATGGTTGACTTATGACTGCATAATCAGGCCACAGGTGGACTAGTCTGTAACCATTTCTTTGTTTGACAACACATGGGGCATCGCCTGTGATTGGCTTTGTGTGCAAAAGGAATTTAAGTCTGTTCTGCTGACTGATCAGCTGTTGTTTTCCTACTTCGGTCAGTCCGGCTAATTTTAAACACTTGAGTTATTCGTGTAGTTATCTGCAGGGTAACACTGCAATATCATATTTTCCTTCAACAGTGATACCGTTACATAAAAACTCACCCAGTCTTTGAACACCGCAATTCATATTATTGATGAAATTATATACTCAGAAAGGCTTGGAATCGTTAGATCTAATTACAAAATGCATACACACAGGAGAAAGTTGTTTTTATTCACATAGAAAAAATTCAACTGACAGTAACAATCAACTACCTGTAGTAGTGAGGACAGTGGTCAGGTGGGTCATGTAACTTTTCTTTTCACTCCGCCTAAGAGCTCACTTTTTTTTGTCTCCCGACGACTGGGCTCTTAGGCGGAGACCACTGTATTTATAAAAGAATGATTTCTGGTTGTGATACTGTTTTAATTTTGCTTGCATTTTTTATCTTTTGAAGAGCCGTTTGAGAAAGCATTTCAGTTATATTTGACACCAAATATTTTTATTGTCATGAATTAAATCACTTATGTAAATCTCTACCATCCACCACAACTGGATTACCAGTTCAATTCCAGTGTGAATATAAGTGAAGTAAGAACATTGTATAACACATATTGGCCCTGATTTTCCTATTCTACAGTGGATCCTCGGTTTATGAACTTAATCTGTCCTGGGACTCTATTCGTGATCTGAATTGTTTGTGAACTGAAAATTGAAATAAAGTAAATACAATTTATCCGTTCCAACCTCAGAAATATGATATTTTTACATTTTTAAATATTTTTCTTTTATTTATGACGAATATAGTATAAAATTAGAAAACGTACATATATATGTACTTAGAGACAAATAATACCAAATTTAATAAAAAATACTATACCTTTGTTGTTTACGCATGTTACCTTTGTTGTTTACACACTTTTACAAAGAACACAAAGTAACACACTGCTTTGACGAATATGTATATGTGACAAAGTGCAACCGAGCATGTGCTTCCACAGGAAAGAAAACACAAGATTTTGGAAGAAACCCGACATGACAGAACGTCAGGCTTTTTCCTATGTCATTAAATTATTAAGACTACTCACTACTGTTATTGTTTGGAGAGCATTTAGGTTCAATAGGCTATGAGTCTGTCACTCATAGCGAAGAGTTTTAGTCATAAATTTCCTACCCATTGTAACAGGGTCAAGCCTAAAAGTGAGGCAAACTTGTGATGAAGGCAAGGCCAAGGTTGTGGGTTGATGGGATTTCCCAAGATGTTGGTGAACTCTATTGTGGGCAGTATGTATGTTTGTAACTTGCATCAGTGATTGTGAACCGAGGAAAAATTTGTTCTCAAGGTTTGTTTGTGAATCAAGGCGTTCATGAACAGAGGTTCCATTGTACATTATTTATGAAAGAAAAATGATTTAATGCTCTTACTCTGTCTCTTAAGGCGTCCCAATCAAACCGTGTGTGCAATGCCCTGGCTCTGTTACAATGTGTTGCCTCACACCCAGAAACAAGATCTGTATTCCTAGCAGGTAAGATATGGTCAGGTCAGTTTAGCTCTCAGAACAGATCAGAAATTCCTCGAAACAAATTTTTATCATAAGTTGAGTTATGACTGAGAAATATTTAGGCTATGTAAAATATTTGGTTTAAAAGTAATCTTGTGTATTATTTCATGTGGAATTATATGGTATTTGTATCTAAATGTGTAACTGAATGCAAGCAATAGAATTACAGTCTTGTTTCTAACAATGAAATAAATCCATCTATATTCTTGCAATTATGAGAGTCATTTTTACTGATTTGCAAATTGCATCATTTCACAGCCCATATTCCACTGTTCTTGTATCCTTTCCTGCATACTGTGAGCAAAACCCGTCCATTTGAGTATTTACGCCTTACCAGTCTTGGTGTCATTGGTGCTCTGGTTAAGGTAAGGATGTGCAGTCGACCCTCGCTACATCGCGGTTCACTTTTCGCAGCTTTACTGTATTGCAGGTTTTTTAGAAAGTATATGTATTTCTGTATTGCGGATTTCACGCCATATCGCGGGGTGTGCTGTTATGAATAAAATATTTAAATTCCATTATAAGAGTTTATAAGAGTGTAGGGAAGGGAAGTGCAGTAGAGAGAGGGTTGATAACAGTAAGGGGGAGGTTTAGAAAGGTTTAAAATGTATGTAACAAAATAAATATAGTATCCCTACTTCACGGATTTTCACTTATTGCAAGCAGTCCTGGGACCTAACACTCACGATAAATGAGGGAGTACTGTTTTTTTTCCTTGATTACGTATTTAGCAGAGTACTCCCTATCATTTTATATTTCAGTGAAGTAAAGTAAATAAATCAGTTCCTAATTTTTTCAACATTTCACAGATACTGACACGGTTGCTCATTCTTACATTGTCAGATTTATGCTTTAGTCAGAATTCAAACTTCTGGATCATCTCCAGCTTTCCTATGTTTGGCTGCTCAGATGTCGAGGTTTGCTGTGTTCACAAGACAACTGCGGTTTTATAATAATTTGCAATACAAATTCCCCACGATAATAGTGAAACCGGAAGTGCAAAAAAGTTTTGCGCATGCTTTGGATGAGAGTCGAACTGTTGTTCAGTGACTGTTTGAAGATCGAGATCAAAGTTCATAGCGCTTAATAGATCTACCTCACACTTGACAAGATACAGTCAAGTGGTCATGTGAGAGTTGGTTGATGGAAAATCAGCACATCAGAGTACTGACAACAAGAAAGAATGTGCTCATGGTTCTAGAAAGAGTAATGTAAGAGGGCAGCTGTTCGCGATCTAGATCTACTAGATCTTGAAAATAGATCTAGTCTAGTTACTAGACTGGTGAATATGATGACGGCACAGCCTGTGGGATCTTTTCAGTTCTTGGAATTTCCACTAGTTGTATAATTTTAAAGTGCCATCCCAGGATCTTATGAAATTTGCAAAACTTCTCTCAGTCTCAAAACAATGCAAACTTCTCCTAGCATGAAAAGCCTAGATTTTTTAGAAGTGTCTTATGTAACAGCACAGCGTGAGATCACCATGGTAAAATTATCCGGGGGGGGGGGGCAAAATTTTCCGACCTTTGTGTGAAAACAGTTTGACATCCCTGTCTGCACTCCCAAGCATGTTGTACACAAGAAAAAATAAGTTCCTCAGTCAGGGCATCCCAAGTAATCTGTCATATGAATTAACTTACTGAAGATGTTTGATTTTTTGCATGTGTGAAATGGAAAGGGAAGAAAACTTTGGCAAATGAATGCAATAAACTAAATTGATAAGGTGGGAAATCTTTAGGGAAATGGATTTCTTTCTTAGGAAAGAAGTAACAGCCTTCTATAAATTTTGATTCGCACAAATCTGTAGCCAAAAAGATTTGCTGCCAACATTGCTGTCTCACTATATTCATTCATTGTCACTTGAGTACTAGTAATTGCAGGCTATATAAAGAAAATTTAGCTGTATTAAATTATTCTTATCAGTGTTTGAGTATCTCATTGCTCTTTGATTCTCTTCCCAGACGGATGAACAAGAAGTTATTACTTTCCTCCTTAATACTGAGATTATTCCACTCTGCCTTAGGATAATGGAAGGTGGTAGTGAACTTTCAAAAACAGTAAGTATCCGGCTTATGGCCAAAGAGTTTTTAAATCATTAGTACCTAAATTACTAAAATTATTACCAAATGCCATTGCTAGATTTAAAAAAGAATTTGAGCATTAAAAAATATATTTTAAAAATGTAAAAAATAAAAATATGTAGCGTGATAGTTGTTTAATATATGAATTATTGATGAATTAGAGAATTCCAGACATTTTGACAAGATAAAAGGGTGAAAATACTCTCCTTGTATGCAGAGGTAAATTCTCGTTTTAGTATAAAAAAAAAGGCATTTACTTCTTTATGAAAATAGAGGGGAATTATGTTCAATAATGACACAGTATTGTGTAAGGCCTAAAACGAAGCTTTTTACTTGAAATATGTGTATCGTTAAAACTGACTGACATCAGGTTCTTCCCCTTTTAATGAGTTAATTTTTGCCAGTACAGGATAATAGTCTACTCTTTAAATGTCTATATATATCATTAATCTGCCCTCATTGTATATGACTTATCCTTATTTTTTTTATATCAATTACAGGTTGCCACATTTATCTTGCAAAAAATTTTACTAGATGAAACCGGTCTTAGTTACATCTGTCATACTTATGAAAGATTTTCACATGTTGCCATGATTCTTGTAAGTACCATCATGAACATAACTGAAAAATGTCTGCCACTCTTTCTGAAAATTGCATTTATTTGAGATGATATATTATTTCTGTATCACATTTAGTTCCTTTTCATTTTGCACATACTGCTTTGTACATCTTCCCAAGTTTAGTGTTCACTATTTTGATTAACATGACTTTATCCAATGTGCTCAAAAACAATGATTAATCATGATAAATATGGAAGTTAGATAATTAGGTGGTAACTTTAGAAGTGGTAACAATTTGTACTGAAATAGCGTCAGTTCACTCAAGAGAAAACTATAAAGATCTATTTGATTTCTACATCACACTCTCAAGTTTCAATTATTCCATTTTCTTGTATTGAAATAACTTAAACTTTTGTGTATTGTGAAGTGATACAAAGATCTTAAGTTCTGAAATAATTTTTTTCAGGGGAAGATGGTGCTCTCGCTATCAAAGGAACCCTCAGCACGATTACTTAAACATGTTGTTCGTTGTTATTTACGTCTTTCTGATAATGCTAGGTCAGTTTTGGTCACTGTGTTATGTTAATTGTTATCTGTTCTTCAGGATTATTCACTCAAGTGTTGTTCTGTAGTTTTGAGTAACTTATCTTAAAGCAGTGTGTGTAAACCTCTTTTATATATAATATTTGATGTGTATATCCTTGAGCTCTATGAGTTATTTATCTACCAACAAAATGAAACTATTCTTTTTTATGCATTATTTGGAAGACTGACAGCAATTTTGGAATACTAAGTTTATTCAGTTAGGCATGTAATCAATCTTTGTGTATAAGTACAGTAAACATCTGCATTAATCAGTATCAATTTGAAATGTGCTAGAAAGGGTTTTTAACATTTATTCCTCTACCAGTCTCATAGCAAATGCTTTAATTATTGGCTGCTCACGAACTCCCATATTGGGAGAGTTCTTTCATGACTATGAACAGAGCTCTGCTATTGGGTACAATGATGTGCATAAGCCAGTGAATAATTCTATGTCGATCTTGTCGTAAAATTGTTGGAAAATGTAAGGTTGCTTGAGCTTTTTGATAGTATCCATTTCAGTCGGGAAGATATTCATTGCATGCTTCAATCCATACAGTTTTTTTGTTTTTTTTTGGTTTTGTTTTTTTGAATTGAGACATGTAATTGTCTGCTCATATCTGTATTGTCCACAGAGCTCGTGAAGCTCTTCGCCAGTGTTTGCCAGATCAGCTCAAAGATCACACTTTTCAGATGTGCTTGAAGGATGATCAGACCACCAAACGCTGGCTGGTTCAGCTACAGCAAAATCTCTCAGAGCCTACAGGTGACACCGGAGGAAACAGACCTCTTTAAGATGCCATAAATAAGAATACAGGAAACTTTAAAAACAACTTAATAATTTTCAAATAGCTCATGAGAATGGATGTGATGAAAAAGCAATCTTTTCTGTGTTCTTCTTTCTTCAGTGTTGTCATGTTCAAAGTAAGATTTCTTAAAGGTTAGACTAAAGTGATTCTGATGAACTGCTGAGAATTAAATTGTTGGGACTGGGAAAATTTTCTGTTCCAAGTTGATCTCCATAGATAATTATTAATACCCTTATGATATTGGGTTCCATAATTTGTAATTACATTCAAAAGAAACAAAGGGGTTTCATTATGATGTAACCGAACCTTTATTTGGTTGTGTATTTTGTAACCGTGTGTTTTTAGGCTTTTCAAACTCTTAATGACAAGATTATCTCAGTCGTGCATCTTTTTTATATCAAGAAGATAGAAATGTTGATCAGTTGCTTAACCCATGCCAGGACGTGCAGCTCAGTTTTTTGTCCTAGGTCTGTGAAATGCTCTCTCTCTGTTTATTCTATTATTATTATTATGTATTTATTTTCCTGCATATTGGTATGTATATTATCTGATAAATCTCTCTTCTGAACTAAATTAGATGATTCTTGTTGATTAACTTCTGAGAGGCAACTTTAGTTGTCATAGAAAAATATTCTGTGGCTGCTTTATTTCTGGAAGATCAGTTTTATTTTACCCTTATCGCTTGAGTTGTGTTCTGATGCTGCTTATGTTCAACATCATTTGAGAATTATTGTATGGTTTGAGATGAGAAGAACGAGCGCTATATAATATAATTGTCCTTGCAAGTTACCATGCTTTGATGCAGTATTATCACCCAAAACTTAATCTTCACATCATTTTTACATTGACCGGTACCTTCTAAACAGTTGAGATACCAGGAATGTAAACATAATGGAAGAAACACAGTCTTTTATTTTATATAACAATGATGCCATTCAGTTTACATTGATTTTGCTTTGTACGTATCCTTAAAGTTTAATGGGTTTTTTTCATTTATTTATTTTTATTTTTTAAGACTTGTGATATGAATAGCAGCATAGGTTAAAAAAAATAAAAAAAATTGAGAAACTGTTGCCTTTTAAATATGAAAACAACAACTACAGCAACAGCAAAATCCCAGATATTATGAAATTTAGCATGAGGTGCCGACTTATTTTCAGATTTTTTTATCAAGTTTGAGTTCTGTCTATGACATAATAATCTTTGGCTGTCAGATTTCATTAACATGTATTATAACTTACAACCGTCGTACATTTTTTATAACTACTGTGTGAACATCAATGTGCTGTAAATGTTTAAATTCTGTCTTTTGAAGTATGATGCCCTTTCAAAAGAGATCCGAATAAATATATAATGTATGGCATTGAGTCATATACTTTGATTGTAAAACCTCATAGAGAAATGGCCAACTCAGAACTGGTATGGACTAGGGGTATTCGACTGTCTAATTAAAACAAAGCATTACGACAGCTGTCACCCGGAGTAAAAAATCAGATGTAGATGTGGTTATTTTGAAGGACAGGAATTGATTATAATATGATGGACATTTATTGTTTCACACCACAAAATTTGTAGTTTATTTGCAAAGTTGATATTGATGATCCCACCCAACAGGCCGGATACACAATAATTATGAGTGAATAAACAAACTTTTTTTGTGACCCCCTCAGGTAAATCTCACAAACATTGAAATCAGCTGTTTTTGAATGATTATGAAATGGCAATGTGCTTGTAAGGCGAACCTTTTTTTGCTCTTGTTTACTGAGGAGTTATTTTATATTTGACAGAAGTACAAGGAGAGATGCTATTTCGGAGCAGAGCTTAATCCAGATTTGTGCAGAGACTGCTAAACAGGTGTTGATGTAGTAATAGAACACACAGATCCAAGATTTATATCTTGAATGAGTGAGGTAGCGTAATAATGAAGACACAGAAAGAGACTAATTTTTAAGTTGTATGAAAGAATTTGTATTGTGGTGTATTGTGGAAACTCAAGATATAGATTTATGCCCTGTTTTTACTTGTTAGTAATTGGAATGGCTTTATAGTTTGTTTTCAAATTTCAGGATTCTGTTTAAACGAGCAATGTGTATTGGCATATCAGATGTAAAATGTATGTTATGAGCTCACAGATGTGGTTTTTTTTGCTAATACATGTAGTTACACAGACAAGAAAATTAAAGTCGTAAGTTGAAGAGAATCTTACGATGTAGAAAAATATATTTACATGTCGTATGCTGTTAATTTACTTACTCACATGAAGAACTGCATCTAACAATATGATCATATTTACTGTGGGCATTTTGAAATTGTTATAGCTAGTTTTTGATATGATGAAAATCTGAGGCAGGTGATTTTGAAACTTGTAGGAACGGCTCATAGTATATGACACATGTAAAAGTAATTTCCTCTCTATTTCCAGGAAAATATTTTTGGAATGAACTTTTTGTTAGCTCAACTTATTCATTCTACAGCTTAATAAATAAAGATAAATCATGGAGCTTTTGAATGCTCAAGTTATGTATCTCAGCAGAATGACACACATATTTTAAAAGGTTACTTTGAGGTTTTCTGAACATTATGCGAGTATGAATTTAAAAATTTTTTTTTTAGTTTTTTTTTTTTTTTGAGGTTTGAATTTTTTTTTTTTTAGCTTGCTTGAAGTAACCAATCAAGAAGTGTAAAGGACAACCCACAGTATTTTTATTACTGTTATTGCCATAAAGTTTATGGGTTCATGATTGAACAAATGCCTGCAAAGATGACCAGACTTTTCTTCATCACCATTTTTTTTTTTTTTTTTCAAAATGAATACAGCATTAAAATAAGCATTTCTGTAATTGATTTTTCTTGACCAATGAATTTGAAAATATAATGTTGGGAGTCCCAATGTTGAGGTCCTCTCTCAAGAATGGCATATTATGAAATCTGTTATTTTCAGTTTCTGAAGTTCTCGTCTTGATGCCTTCATTCACTTTTATTTTTGTCTGTGTTTGTTATTTTCCTATGACTTATATACATACTTATTGTTCACTGCTGTTCAATCAGAAGTCACCATGTTAAAAATGCTGATTTAATCCATTAGTAGTAAAAAAACAATTATCTGGTTAATTTATAAATTGATATTGAAGCCAAAATCACTGGAATACTGTACAAAGTGTTGTTATGCTGTATTGTTTTGTCAGAGGAGTGCAGTGAGTTGATTATGAACCATAGAGTGACAGGAGATAACTAAGTGAAATATATACTTTACATACTTGTACATTTTGAGAAAAGGAGGCAATTCAATATCAAAGGAATATTTCCATCTTTTAGTTTTATACAGTTTTATGGGAATTCAAAACTGAATTACCTGATTATAGTAACTTGATTGCATCTGATCTACTCAATATAATGTAATCTACTTGTGGCCAAGCCTCTTGTTTGATAATAAACAGTTGCGCTGGTTATCGTATCTATTCAAATAGACTGCATGGAACATTTCTCTGTCTTTCTTTTTCTTGCCTGCTTGATTATTGTTCTTATACTAATTCACAGTTTAATTCTGATCCCACAATAATTGTGCCTCCCAGCACATGACAGTTCGCAATGTTAAACATGTAGAGCGTTCACAACTACCATGTGATATCTAACAGAATCATATCAGATTCCTTCACTAGATAATGCTATCTCTTTTAAACCTTTTTTAAACTTGAAGAGACATCGATCATATGAGGCAAATTCTTAGCATGGATTCTTAATGCATGGAAGTGAACTGAACTGTAGGCCAAGTCTGTGATTCTCAGTCTCGGCTGATATTGTAAATGCAAATGGATATGAGTAACAATTTTGTCTGCAAAACCTTTATGAATGGAGGCGCAAGTACATTTTCTCTATTTTAATCAACCAAAAGCTGAAGAATAGGGTAAAATATTATACAGCCTATTTTGTCTCTGTTTCAGTTGACATGATGTGATGTGTACATTTCATAGGCATTTTAAATGAATGTGTTGTCAGTTGTGAATGAAAATAAATGTCATAAATGTTACAAATATGAATTGGTGTATTTTTTTTTTTTACCTTAGCGTTATTAAAACATTCCATATGGAGAAAATCGATGCAGCATAAGAGTAATTTATAGAGCCATCTATTACCTGATTTAAAGAATCCAGAAGGGTAAGAGAGGCATCCCAGATCTACTGGATGAAATTGTTGGAAAAACAGTCACTCATGAAGTGACATGGTCAGATTGTCTCAAGACTGGACTGCATATAGTATAGGTCTTTAGTTTTCAAATCCAAGGGTCTTATTTCTGGAACTAGTGATCCGTGAAGATAATGTTCATGGTATTGAATATATCTTGATTTATTCTAAACCGAAGTAATACTACTACTCAAGACACTATACAGATACTACTTATAGTTGTTTATAGATCAAAGGAAGAACACTTCAGATCAGGCAAATGATCTGCTATGAGTACTAGTGTGTTCTTTCAAACATACTATCATACATGTATTTCTCTGTCAGATATACGTTGATCAAGATGCAGCAGTTTTACTTCAGTTCTCCTGCTGTTCATTACATTTAACTTATGTAAGTCTATGTCTGTGCATGTCAGTTTGAATGTGTGTCACGTCTACCAGCTATGAAAGTAAAGGAATTTCCCATTAAGAACAAAGGAAATAAACCTTGTCAGATCTCATTTAGATTCAGTCACTTTTTACTTTCAAAGACTTGAACTATAAAAGACATAAAAATTCGTAATATTCTAAGGTATCTTCACTCTCACCAAACTTGATTTCAAAGGAAAACAACAACAAAAGCGCAAATCACAAACTCCCAAATTATGATGTCGGTACAGCAGTTACGACTAACATTCTACAGTCAAAATAACTTAGTAAAACAATTATCAGTGAAGGATAGATAACATATCAAATGCAGTGTCTTTTATTGTTTTGTTTTATTGCTTTTCTGTGTGAATCATCAAAAAATTATACTCAATTGTTTGAAAAAAAAAAATGCTTATAACATCAAATTGCGTCTTATTGCCAAATGTGGTTTTCACTTAAATCATATAGTATCATCCTTTAAACCAGTAAAATTCACAACATGGAGCACAAATTTTTTCAGTATTGTTCATCAAATTCCTCAAATATCAAAACAAATATACATATGTATATCAAAACCTATATCCAGTACTAAATTTAAGTACAAGAATAAAAAATGAGAATACAGTGAAATTCATATCATATACATGTAGTTAACAAAGGAATGCAAATTTCGTTGATCAAAATGATCATGTTATACAACATTAATTAATCATTGTTAGTGTTGCTGTTTTCCATATTAAATTCTTTATATTATACTTCTATTGCAAATATAGTTATAATAATGCATATCCAGAACAATATGTCTATAGTATGTAGCTTGTAATATAAATTAAAAGTGCACTGATATTACTGATATAGATTCCATTATGCTGAGTACAGCTCTCACAAATAAATGATGTAATTATGATGGCAGGACAAATTAGTTCACTTCAAATCAAAAGTTGGATCTTCTTTGTTGACATATAATCTTATATAAGATAAATTTTCCAGTGCCCACATTAATCATTACACAAAAGTTTCTCCAGTTTCACAGAATAATTGCCATACAGACAAATTGATCTGATGTTGAAGACGTTTCATTGAGAAAGTCGCATACATGTGTTAGTGATCATGGAGTAGTGGGCTTTACTTTGAGAAATAATACCTGATCATAGAAGTATGGCTAGATAATTCTGTTCAGTAGAATAAACGGCATGCATTCCCCATTCCACTGATGCCAATAAACTCATAACCAAAAAATTTGTATCATTGTTCCACCCCGTTACATAATGAATATATGTATTACTTAATCCTAAAAGTATCAAGAATTAATTTGGTTCAAATCTCAGTCTTTATATTTTGTATTAGAATTCTTTTCATAAACAGTACATGGTGTCATTTTGTGCTTGTATCATTTCAACCACTTCACTGCTACCAACACTATTGCTAGGTACATTAAAAAATTAATCTCTCATGTGGGGGAAAAATTTATGTAGTATGTCCAAGGTTAGCTCATCATCAGCCACCCTTTCTTCTCCTTTGATCAGATGTTCTACTAGGGTGTTTTTGCATCTAAACGCAGAATCTTTTGATAGATGCCGTATTCTTATGACTGGCAGATGACCAAGCAATGAAAGCCCAAATCAGGCGTATAATCTGCTTGTTCATGTAATAATTAGCAACATCAAATAACAATCAATGCTTCTGATTGCCTGTGTGCCAGTTGGCTTGCACACAGTGAGGGGGAATGAGATGGGGTGAGGGTTAGCAGTGGATGGAGCATGGGAGACTGACCATATCGCTGATGCTTAGCACAGGACTAAAGAAGTGGCATACTGACGTAGTAGTGAAGTAGTTAAAACATGAACTATCATTTCTTAAAACTGAACATTAACATCCTTAAAGAAATGTTAACATTCCAGCAGTTTCAGCTGGAACTTCCAGGATTAATTTAAAGAAAAATGATTTTGGCAACAAGTGATTAATCACGTTACCTGGATCTACTAAGACACCGCATATACTGAATGAAGTGAAATGGCATACAGCAGGGCTCCCTGCAGTAGAAAATCAGATTGTTTTATTAAACAAGAATTTATTGCCATATGGGTCCCCAAGTGTGTGGGTACTTCCAATGATTTTAGGGACAAAAAAAAAACCAAACCAACATTGCCATCTCTTGTATTAGTTAGATGAGTTTATTACTCCACAAAACAATGTAAACAAGGCTAAACTGCCTGCGAAATAGGTTATGCAGTTTTCACAAAAGCATTTGCAAAATCAGAATGAACAGAGAGCACAATAATCACAACACTAAAGACTGAAATGTACTCCTCAACTGGATTTAGTCAAATGTGAAACAAAATGCAACCCTTACAAATGTTTTTTCTTTGCCTTTGTATAATATACATAAGCTAAGATTCACAAAAATGATTGCAAAGAATACCAGCAAACATTGTACACATATTTACATCAACTAAATGTGGAAAGTGTTCTGAAGCATCGATTCCTAAAATATTTGGTCAATGTTGCACAATCTGTTTTTTCAATATAATGCTCACAACATGGTAAAAGGCACTAAATCTCACTCACCACACATAAGTGTCACATTATCTTTGTCAGAAATTTTTGCATAAAAGCATTGGCCATCATGTTCTTTTAGTTTCATATTCATCTCTTTTTGCTGTAATGATAATTAAGGGACAAAATAAGTTATGATATAACAAGATTTTTCCTTTTTTTTTTCAACAAAATGCATATGTCAGTCAGAGTGTGAATGAATTTTTGCCAAAAGCCTGAAAAACAAAATTAGGCAAAGAAAGTTATGTCTTATGAAATGATTGCCATTAAATGAAACTGTAAAAGTAATTGATCACAGCTACTTGATTATGTCACAACACATTTCGGTTAAGCTTTAATGCCCTGTGATTCACCAGTAAGCTACTGGAAAGTAATGTATATTGCAATTAAAAAAAGGCACAAAATGGGACTATAACAGTTATTGCATGAAGTATTCATATTATGCTAGTTCATTCACAATAGAATGATCCATGTCATTGAGAACAAAACTGTTTTCCCATCTTTACATCACGACAGAATTCCAATTTAGCAGATAAACATCAAAAGTATTAAGGGCATGTGTGGGCAAATAAATGTCAAAATTTTTAATTTTTGGATCAAAATGAAAAGTTTGCTTCCTTATCTACATGTATTTGTATATGAGACACAATTGTGTCAGCATGTAAAAGGAAAGAGAAAAGCCTCCTTTTCATGTTTTTGTCTAATTTTAGTGTTCTGATTAGGGAAACAATCAATCTTTTCATTGATTATCCCGAAAATTATTTTTTTGGCAGAACAATCCCTATTTTTTTATTTTGCATCTAAATAGGCTAAAATTTGCTAGATTGCTTGTCATTGACAAACAACAAAACTACATTTTTTTTTTTTGCTCCTTTGCCTTGCCCTAGCCCCTTGGTGAACAGGTCTGTGAAGCAAAAACAGTCTTTTCTTCAGAAATGGTGAAACTGATATTTTTAGTAGCACATGCCCTTAAGGGTGGGGATTGGAAGGGGGTGGGGGGATAGGATGGAGGGGGATATAGGAGGGAGGGCTGATGAAGGGAGGGAGGTGGTGAAGGGAGGAGGGGAGTGGTGAAGGAGATATTTATTTTCCTTCCTGATGTTTTCCCGACATCAAATCTATACTATTTATTTTATGGGCAGTTCCACTGCAATGTAAACACTGGAGCTAAAACAAGCAACTCTTTCTCACAAAACAAAACATTCGAATCTTATTTTAATGCACAAGTTTTAATTTGTTCAACACAATGTATTTTAAAATCTGGTACTGCTCACATAGGTCTTCAGATGAATTTGAATAACTAATGCCATTTCAAAGCACTGACTGAAAAATATCTTCTATTACACATAACAATTTCAGCGTCCAATAAACATATACCTGAAAAGTTGTCAAAAGAGCATTTTAATCTCACTTGATTTCTGTTCATTCACATAATCCATATATCTGTTACTGATGAACAATTTTTTTTGTTTTATATCCTTAACAAATGAGGTATTGCCCATTGAACTTTGGCTGGTCCTACAAAAATCCAAATTTACTCTAATGGCTGTTCTTCTGTGGGAGGTAAGCCAGTCAACTTCGCAGAAACCTCCCACAATTTGGCAGCCAGTTCCATATCACGAGAGTTAGGGTTGGCTTCTTTCTCTTGAATATCGCAGTCTACAAAATATTTGCCACTTATCTCCTCAACCTCATCCGAAACTGCCAGGTAGATGCTTGTTTGAGCTCCTTCCTCTGCAGTCTGTAGTGACAAAATACATTAAAACAGGACAAATAAATATTATTTGGCACATAATCCACAAATGTCACCAAGAAAATGTAGAGTAATATGGCATAAACTATAGACCTATTTGCACGTCAGTTTCATATTCCATATGTAAAACATAAAACAAAGGATTCTACCACTATTGAAGCTCATTATATTTTCTTTTCTGCCTTGCATCTAACATATTTAATAATTGTTTTTAGTATAGTTTGCTAAAAGGCCTAGAGTTAACAACTTGGGAAAACCTACGTAATTCTTCCTCAGTAATGCACATTTTTGCCTTACCTTACAGAAAAATTTAATAAATGTTTGAATTGGGACCCGGAGAAGAGGGAAGAGGTTGCGCAGCAACTGGGTGGCAACACTGCCTGGATGCAAGGCATTAGCTGTAACACCTGCAAATGATGATGATGCATTTCAGAAATAGGCCATTGACACTTTTGCTTAAAGAATATTTCATTAAAAAAGCACACTCAAAAAGATTATTGTTTATTTAATATTTCTAACAAAAAGTACCTTCAAGTATATTAGAGTTCATCATAATATGAATGATAGAAAATATTTCCAACATGTAAGTCATATTTGCTTACAATTAAATTCAACCTAAATTTTTGATTACACAAAAGGTTACAAACTGTGTGAAGAATAGAATGAAAATGTATTGGTATTCATTCAAGGATATAGAGATTTACCTTTGTTTATGATGACTGCGTCTCCAAATGACATATCGCTATGTGACTATGTGAACAACAGACTCTAGAGAAGACATCATAACATTTTTAGATCTCACTACTGATCGATTCTTTGAAAACTTTTACTGTGCACACAGTCCCTCAAAATATCTCACCTGTGCCCTCCAGTCGTCTAGCTAGCTCTCGAGTAAAAAGAATCAATGCCAATTTGCTATCAAAGTATCGAAAATGATACTGAAAGTTCTTCTCTGCCTGCAAGTTGTTAAAGTCAATAGTACCAAACTTGTTGACAACTGAAGAGACATTGACAATTCGACTTGGCGCAGATTTCTTCATGAGATCTGAAAATAAATTCACATTCAAAATGAATCACTTTCTCTGACTTAAGAAAATATGAAGTCATTTAAATTTATTTACAAAAAGTTATTTTGCTAAATTATGATTGTGATCTAGCATGTTTCATTCAATGGTTTAGTTAGGACATAGCATTCCACATAATACTAATATTCACTCAGCATTCACAAAACTTCATGAAGTGATTTCACCATTGTGACATGACAAACTGAAGTGAACTTAAAGATTTTCTTGTATCAATATCCAGGTCATATTAAAGAGTGCATTTAAAATCTCACTATAACAATGCACAAAATTACTTCATCATGAGCCATTTCATCTCTTTGAAAATGTTATATATTGTTGTTACTGAAAGAATTATCTCTCATCTCACCAAAATGTGTAGTAGATTTGTGGAATAAAATTACCTAATAACAGATTGGTCAAAAGAAAAGGTCCAAAGTAGTTTGCAGCAAAAAGAGTTTCCAAGCCCTCATCTGTAACTTCTCTTGGTTTTCCAGATGCTGTGGATTTATTAAAAAAAATTCCATGACATCATATATCCAACAAATGAAATGATTAAGTAATTTGCTAGGCAGAGCAATTTCATTACTGCCAAGTATCATTTTATGCAAAAAAATTATTTGTTAAAGTTGCAACAGCTATCCACAACAACATGCAAAATTTAAGAAGCTTTGCTGATATCAGATGGCGACTGGTTGGTCCTGCCTTTCACAGCTGGTTTGGTTCTGAATAGAAAAAAATTATGGGAAGAATGTAAGCAGATCTAATATTCACTTGGTCTACCTACAAAGTACTGAAAAAATATACATCCAAATATGACTTTTTTTTAAAATTTAAGAAATTCAAAATAATCCTATGCCACTGTAAATTTGTCAACAAATTAATTCATTCAGTTAAATTACTTCACTTTCCTGGTACAAGAGATATTTAACAAGCATTGTGGCAGAGGTTTTTAATTGTTTTCACTCTTTTTCTTTCAAACATAAAGAGTAAAAAAAATCTCAGAAAAACATTACTGTTAAAGACAGAAAACAACAACATCAAATTTCAAAATTTTTTCTAAACATACTTCAAATAAAGAAAGTATTTAAGTGATTTTTGCCTTCTACACAATGCTCATCAACACTGCCAGTCTCTCACAAATAGAAATGATATGACTGGCTGACAAAACAGAAGTTCTCCTTCTAAATATTTCATATAACAGTGAGTCAATTATGACACAGCAAACTGACTAGAATGTTCCTGTTCCTGAATGAAAATAGGAGAACCTGAAAGAAACGACAGACTATATTGTATATGACCATACTTACAAACTATTCCAGCATTGTTGACAAGAATATCAAGGCGTGATTCTTTCTCCAGGAGCTCTCTAGCAAACTCTCTTACAGATCTCAAAAGGCACAAGTCAATAATTCCAATGGATACATTCTCATTTCCTGATTTAACAATGATTTCATCTCTTGCTGCCTCCGCCTTTTCCTTGTTTCGGCAGGCCAAGATAACCCTGGCATTTCTGTTGGCGAAATCTAATGCTGTATAGAATCCAATTCCTGAAAATTGGAGAGAATCATTGAAAGCAGAGAAATGGAAAGCACTATGTTGTTGATTATTGTAAATCTGAATTTTCTGGGCAGATACAATGCAAAGGCAAAGAAAAATCAAAGGAATCTAGTGCTCTGACAAACTGAAAGGCATGACAACCACACATTTTATTTGCAAAAACTATGAGCCCTCAATCTGATAGTTTTGGAGAAAATTAGCAAAGACAATGTCAGAGACTGATGACAGTGTTTTTCAATAGACTGCAGCACCAAGCTCAGGGGCCCAGGGCAGTGAAGCTTTCTTGTAAGTGAAATTCAAATGGTAAAAAATAGTACTAGTTCAAATTGGTAGAGTAAGCAGGAAGAAATTATATTCTGCAGAGCAGAGCATTTCCACAGCATGTCATGAAGCGCTACATTTGATTTCACTGATCCCATCTATTTTTTTACAACACACTATCTTAATCTCTTGCTGCTTGTAATTTCAAACATGCACAACAGTACCTACAACCTCTTTGCTTGACATTTATAAATAAACACAACTATTATTAAATGCTTACCACAGTTAGCTCCTGTGACAAGTGCTGTTTTGCCCGTGAGGTCTGCCTTGCTATCACACCTGACAATAGTCCAGCGAAAAAAGATCCATGCTGATATCAAAATAACAAAGATTACAATGGCAATACCAAGCCATTGTCCTGGATCCAGAAATAGCATCTCGTCACCTAATCATGAAAAAATCCAGAGATAGATCTAATTAATTACGAATTAATTAACCAGTTCACTGCTATAGGACGTATAAAAACGTTATTTGAAGACCTATGTCATGTGCTGAAAGACGTATATATACGTCCAATTCCAACCCTGTCACCGGCTGAGCCATCTGCTCGCTCTTATGCATAATTAACTCCGCCCACTCGGCTCCAGCCGAACATGGACCAATA
>JBCEWB010404408.1:0-20557 GCA_039654565.1 Peronia peronii
CAGTGTTTCTTGAAAGCCAGTTTTGAGAAGTCGATAGGTATCCTTCAGTTTCATATTGAAAATTGTGAGCTTTAAGTGGACGATAAAGCTTTTTTAGATCTAGGCTGGCAAATCAATGATGAATTCATCGAAACTAAACATGTTAAAACGTAGGAGAACAGGTTTATCGCTGCAATTCAAAAGATTTACTGAACAAGTCGGATATCTGCAGAAAATACATGTATGCCATTTCAAACTCCACTTTGTCTACAATCTTGAAGAATTAAAAAAAAAAAAAAAAGCAAAAAAATCACAAACAAACGACATAACAGCTACGTAACCACACATTTTATATGTATGTATACCTACAACAGTAAGAACAACAAAAACGAAAATGAAGTGGCCTTAAGACATAAGGTGGCGGTGCGGACACTCTTCAGTCAGGGGAGGTAATTCGATAATTAAACTTGCATCCTTGTTTCAATTTAGCCAAGCACTCGCAAGCTTTTTGCCTTTGTGTGCTCGCCGGGCACAATGCTTGGCTAGCACAACTAATGGAACGGAATGCTTGGCAAGCACAAAACAGCTGTCTATGGTTGCTTAAGGCCTGTTTACGCGGTTCCGTTAGTTGAAAGAGAGATAGAATCGACCATTTCATCTTTCAAATCAGAATTTGCTTCCATCTCATCGTTTCAGTTTTCTGACAAAAGCCTCGATCTGGTTACATGATTCAATTTGTGGAATTGGAAGCTATTCACTTCAGGTTATTTTTGTTGGTCTTATTATTATATTGCCTATGTTGCAGTTTATTTGTTTTTTTTTTTTTTTCATTGTACGAGGCCATCACAGAATACCTCAATGATTTTATAATGATAAGCGTCTATTTGGATTCTCGTTCCTTCTTATATAGTCCAGATCTACATAAAATGCAAAAGAAGCTTTTTAATATTTAGACATTTTGAAATCACAGTCAAAGATGTAGATCTCGATATTCCCCAAAAATAATAAAAATTTACATTTTAAAAAAATACATGAAATCCACAAAAGTAATAATTCTAATAATAATTAAAACAAACAAACAAACAAACAAGCGCTGCTGAGGAACGAACCCGTGGTGGTGGTGAAACGAATCTACTCACTTACCCACTCGGCCACATACAACTATGACTTGAAGATAGAAAGAAACATTATAAGCTCATTACTAGATCTACAGTCCAAAACCACACGGATTGTCAATAATCTTGTTTTCTGCCCTTTATTTCATACTTGTTCTCATTTAAGTTAAATAGGCATCAATTTTTGGGACACGGTACTTTACAAAATAAGACATCAGATCGTTCACGGAAGAGGGTTGGCTGGATTTAGATCCAGATCTCTAAAAGTCAATGCGAAACACAAAATCGAGGCCCCAGAGTAGAAAGTAAAATCCTCGATCGAGGATAATAATTAATCGTCATTTAAATTCTTGTTTGTAGATTTATTCCAGATTGATATGAAAAAGACCCAGGAACTTGACTTGGGGGAAAATCGAGATCTAGATCTAATTCAAAGCTCTAGATCTAGAATCGTCAGAGGCCAATCTCGCTCTCTGTCATCAATGTAGATCTAGATCTAGAGTCTCGATCCAGTATGAGATTCACAACTTTCGATTGCTGCATATATTATTGCCTTGTTGTGGGAGGTTGGGGACTTTGAGTCCTACGGACAAGGCTCTCCTGAATAAATCTTTCTATGTTCACGATCACGGTCATTATTCTCCATCATTCTAGTGCAACAACTGAATGAAAAATAAGAAATACCCTATCCCAGTTGAAAGGCGAAAAATGGAACGGAAAAACGAACCGAACCGATTCCTTTCGATTTCTGGAACTGTGTAAACACAACCGACTTTCAATTCTTTTTTGTTCAGGGAATTGATCTCGGAAAATTGAATAGTGTAAACAGGCCTTTAGCAATCCTCGCGTGTGCGATTGGAATGTACGTTCGATATAGATCTAGATCTAGACTTAGACGATTACATGACAATAAAATAGCTAACTTTATCTCATTTCTGGAATTATTTAACAATTTTCATTTGGGTTTGGTAAATTTTGAGCGGACATCGAAATTTCCGCTTACTTTCCATCCAATTTTTAACGTCGAATCAATCAGAAATAGTTAGATCTATACGTCGGTATTTCTACGCAAAAAGTCGACAGCGGAAAAAAAAAAAAAGATCAGGTTCGAAATTTTCCCCTTTCCCCCTCGTAAGCTTTTCCATCTCCTATACGTTATGGTTATCTCGGCCCCCTCATAGTACTAGAACCAACGTTTTCATGGTGAGCCGAACTCGAAACTCCTATGTCACGCCCTCCGCCCCCCCGAATCATCAATGCCATTGGCTGTCTTTGAACAGATGGGCGCCGCCATTTTTGCTTGCGAGGAGTGAGCACCTCGGAGCGTGTGCTTGCTGTGCTTTAGTGGAGTAAATAAGCGACACAAAATTGCCGGGTACTGCAAATTAGGGTTGGAAGCACGAAATTTTCACAGTTGATAGAGTATAGTCTGAACTTCAAAATTCGATACAGCACCACTCTGTGGTGTCCCTAGGAGCTGAGAAATCAGCATCGAAAGTGGTGAAAATTATAATATGGGCTACGAACAGCACCGTTTAAAAGATCGGGTGCGAATGTCCTATATCATCAGCCTTGTACCGTTTCTGAATAAAAAAGGCTTTTCAAAGAGTCCCCCCCCCCCCCCCCCCCCCCCCCCATTCACCGGGCTCAGATTTATAACCTCCCAGCAGGCCATTCTCCCCATCTTGTGCCCAGTAGTGCGAGACTTAAGCCGGTGTAGGCTAACTTTGTGCTCTTCACAGGTCTAGGTAGGATAAAAGTTTTAGCGCATACAGTTTAAATCTAGAACAGTATCCATAGGGACAGTTCACTATACGGGAACTTACCAAAACAGTGACTGACGTAGGAATGAAAAAGTGTCTAATTTGACGATGAATCAGATCTGAAAAATTACAATACCTAGCAAATTCTGGTCGGAGTGATCTATTGGACGTTTTTAAATAACAAGTGATAGACATAATATACCTGACAAATCATGATGCTGTAAATGCCTATGTTTGTAGATAGTCCTACGAGAAATGGCGCAAAATATACAAGTTTTGCAAATGTTCGATGACATAGACTACACGAATGGCGAATGAGAAAGAACATGGAAAACGGCAATTTAACAACGTTACTGCACCCTTCATAAATGAAACTGGAATGATCTAATCTGCAATGAAAGCAGAATAAGCCACACCAACAACAAAACAACATTGAACAAAATCCAATAACATGCATGGGTTTGTAACCACACCAGAAACACTGAATGTTGCGAGATCGAAGGCGATTAATGCAATTTTATAAGCATCATCACTATAGTGAGGATTAACACTGACAGGATCATTTCTATGGCTGATTGTTTAGAAAGAAGTCCAACATTTCGAAAATGCCGTTATAGCACCCACTGACCTTACTTTTGTAAAAGTGATCCAGTACTTACAAGAGAACCTAACAGGCTAACATTGGCTAACCTTGCACAAATACAGCGGCAAGAGCATGAGAAAAGAAGATGTTCTAAACCATAACAATAATTATTCTTACAATGAGATTGAAGGAAGAGCCACGGTGACTTAGCCAAAAGTTTTGCCTGATTTAAATTCATACAGTTTGGATAAACAAATGTCACCGTTCTTCAATAACTGTTATGTAATAGCTTGTGACGTGTGGTATTAACAAGAAACAAATGATAAGCTGCCATTAATGACAAAATGGCAATTTGATTGCAGTCCAAATACATGTTCATGTAATATGTGGAAAGGTAAAATAGTTTGATCTTTCACTCCGTTACAATCTCGAAACAAATCTGTTCCAACGAACCTTTCAATTAATGTTAAAGGACTTTGATTCAACGAGCTCGGATCTAACGAGACCTCGCATCCAACGAGGTACATTTTAATCCCCGTTTTATTCCTTATAAACTGTTAGTAAAATAAATCGGATCGAACGAGCACCAAAATAGTCAGCCTCGGCTATTACGAGCACGACCATGGCTGGTTGAATTAGTTGAATCACTTTTTCCCCCCTTTCTTTATTCGGGTTGCATCGTTGTCTGGCGTGATGAGAACAACAGGGGCCCGCAAGTTTGCGAGGCGGTGCCGATCGTTTGTTGCTCGCAGGTACAGTGGTGAGGTCTGTTCATTGTAGGCCTAGTTCATTAGCCCGGTGGGTGGGTACACCGAGCGGCAGACACCCCCCCCCCCCTCCCTCACGCACATACACAATAGCGGGTCAGTCCAGTAGGCCTTTCGTCATCAAGAACTACACGCTAAGTTGAGTGTGTAGTTCTTTTGCCTTTCGTTCATCGCTACTTCTGTGCAGCCACAATGACTGGCGAGAAACTACCCCTGCTGGCAATTGGGAAACACGAAAAACCTCAATGCTTCAAAAATGTTCACACACTACCTGTCACATACAGATTTAACAAGAAAGAGTGGATGACAAGCCAACTACAGTATTTGAAGAATGGATACGAAAACTGGATCGCCAGTTTGTACTTCAAGGCCGGTCTATCGCTGTAATTGTTGACAATTGCAGCGCTCATCCAAAGCTCACTAATCTGCGGGCCATCCAGATGTTTTTTTTACCAGTCAACACCACATCACGCTTCCAATCTTGTGATCAAGGCATTATTAAAACCTTCAAGACATTCTATCGAAAACATGTGCTTCGACGCTTCATTCGATCGTATGATGAAACAGGATGCACCAGTTCACACTTCAAGATGTCGCTTCTTGATGCGCTCACTATGGCAGCAGCATCGTGGAACGACGTCGGCGACAGTACTGTCATCAAATGTTTCCAACATACTGGTTTTGTGAAGCAAAACACATCACCAGAATCTACTACAGACAACGCAAACGTTCTATATGTTTTCATTACCGATACACTTACATTTTCACACACAGACACAAAAAAATATTTAAAAAAACAAGAAACTCATTCTTTCTACACATTGAAGATCGACTACACCCTCAACAACAACAACAACATGGGGGAAAAAAAGAAGAAGAAAAAAAAAAAAGATCTAACGTTCTTGTAGCGATCTACACCGCACATTTGACAGATTGGACGACAAGGGAGACAACTGTAGTATTAAGAAACCAATATAAGTTGCGCCCCTTTATCACATATGTTCCCCTCGCATTCAACGACACCTCGGATCCAACGATAATAACCAGTCAGTCCCAACGACATCGTTCTATTCGAGTTACACTGTATCACCACACATGATAACTTGTCATTTGGATGATTATTATACACTAAGTCTCTAGATAAAATGAGTGAAATTCAGACAAGGTCACCTCTTATCCCACCCAATTGTCTCCAAGAATGGAATATCCACTTTGCTTTGCAATCATGTCGTATGTTTTTGTAATCACTGATTAGCCCTGTAAATGAACTATCCAATTAAAAACAGGGAAATAACAATGTCAAATCCGCCATCAGTGTCACGGATCGAAATCAAACATATATATATGTGTTGATTGCTAATCGGAGTAATAGATCCATTATGGTATCTCAAGGATATAAAGAGATTACCGTACTGGAGTTTTTGAAAATCCGAGGAATCCCCAAATATGAACGGACATGCAATTATTTAATAAAAAAACTTGGAACTGTAGTGCAGGAAAACTCAAAGCATATCATAATTATGTAAAGAACAAAATATGGTCACGTAGTCACCATTGCAGGGTTACTTGTCTGTTAGTGAGATGCCATCATACACACATGAAGAATAATCAAGGAAGATGAGAAAGAAACTGCTGGTATGAGTGTCTAGTGTTGTGAAAAGAAAACCTCTAATTTATTTTTGCTATTTGACATCTTCTTGTTCAATCGAAAGTAAATCTCATCATTTTGTGCCTCATCAAACCCACTGAGAACTGAGAGTGAAAAATAGACAACAATAGACAAAAAACTCTTTCTTTCTTTCTTTCTTTCTTCCGTTCTTTCATTCTTTCTTTCTTTTCTCTTTTTCTTCTTTGAATTTATTTATTTATAATATTTATTTATGCATACATTTATTTGTTTGTTTCATTTCTTTCCATCATGCCATCGTTCAAAATAGAGAAAGCTAACAGAGAGTATGACTCTCAAAAAAAAAAAAAAAAAGGCGAGGAGGGAAAGAAATAGAGAAGTACAGGGGACAAGACAGGATGAGAGAGAGAGAAAATACCCTGGAGAATGTGACTGAGTAACACGAATGACTGAGTTGAAATTTGACTTTCACTTTGATTTTTCTGATCTGTCCTTTTCTTGCAATCCTCAGATACTTATCTGTATTAAAATTCTTACTTTTCGAGACTTCAAAATAGCCCTATCATTAAGGAACCTTGGGCATTTTTTTATTTAAAATAATAGTGAGAAGTATTATTTTCTCGATTATGTCCCCTGACTTTATATGGTATTATATATACATAGGGAAAAATTAAAGTAAAGGCCTTTAAAATCAACTTTTGGGTTATTTGTCGAGGTGGCGCTGTATCACAAGTTGTTATTGTTGGTCTCAGGCATGTCTGTGTGAAAAAGAGTGCTGCCAACCCTAATTTGCAGAGAAATAACGCTAATTTACCCTACAACTTGGCGAGCAGCGAGACAAAAAGCTTGCGAGTGCTTGGCTACGGAACGCTGCTCGCCGAGCGCAAGGCAAAAAGCTTGTGAGTGCTTAGCTACGGAACAGACCTCAGGCCAAACTTTGCGGCCGCAAATTTGCCATTTGCAACCACAAAAAGCATGGATCACAGTTTTACTGTATATAACAAAGGAGGAGTCTAAACAGGTCTCAAGTCGAAGAATTAGATCTTGTTCCTTCATTTTTCTTAACTGAACAAGGGGGATGGGTGTGGGGGAGGAGGAGGGGGGAATGGGGGAGGAGATATAGTTGTTGTAAAGCATAAAGTTAGAAACTTGGACGCTGGACCCAGTTTTAGGTTTAGCTTCAATACATTTCAAATATATAGTATCATCTACATTTAGCAATAGCATGACAATAATAATATATAATAATAAAATTGTAGCGATTATTCATAGGCCTGTTTTGTGTGTGTGTGTGTGTGTGTATGTGTGTATGTGTGTGTGAAAATTGTGTTGCTGATACAGATGTGTGCGTTCATTGATTAATCTCCAGTTCCCAGTACCGATACCATGCATCCCAACACCGAAAGAGGCTGAAACTAAACTACCACCATCTAACGCATTATCATACAGCAGACAACATGATGACAGAATACATGTATTTTTAATCCCCTGCTGTTATCATCACCTCTGCCAACTGACTTTCCGACAGACCTGCCTACTAACGTTATGCTTTTCGAAAACTCCTAAAAACGGAATTCTAAGGATTCACTTCAGAGCTTTTAGGTGTCTACGGTCTGGCCCATTCGTAAGTGGCCTAACGGGATTTAGAACTAATATTATTTCAAAGAGATGTCATATTTAATCATCATTTCTAGGCTATACAAGTGCATGTATAAATAAATATAATTATATTATTAATGTATGATGTTAATAGGTTTACTTCATTTATGTGTCTATGCCTCACGAGAAATCAATGCAAAGGTCTCAGAGAGCTCCGCTCTCATCATCAAATATACCAGTACAGGGAATCATTGGCAAGGGATCATTTCATTGACCTGACCATAACAAGACATATTATTATGAAAGAAACCTGTATCCCAAAGAAATAGTTATAGGGTAAAGTGCAACATGTTCCACGTCCAACTGGAAGACCACATCTTCGGCTCTTGGATATTTCCAAGTCCATCCTAAAAAGATTCAAGACTGACCTTCAGGTATGGGAAAAAAACAGCCGAAGGTGAATCTCATGGCTCAATTCTTAATCCATTGGGCTGTCCAAAAAGGTGAAACTATAAATTAAGGGTGGGGGTGCGTCCTGGAGGTGATTTTATTATTATTATTATTATTATTATTATTATTAAAGATAGACTATTTTAACCTTTTCCATCGAATTCGGCATGTTCAAATTAGAGGAAAACAGTGACAAAAAATCGACTTTTTCATACGGTTGCCATGGCAACGCCGCCATATTGGATTTTGGCGTCTCTAAATTGACTGATTTTAAAATCTATCTCCTCCGTCAAATTTCTTTGAAAATTGATAGCAAAATACTGTTTAAAAAAAAAAAAAACGGGTTTTGAGAAAAACGCGTTTTTGAAATTTTTTTTCAGCGAAAAATGGACATAGAGAGTTTTTAGTTCGGTTTCAGCCTCGGAACAGCTCTTTTTTACATACTAGCCCTTTGTACATGACTTCTGTATCTCTTGTTGCCTTTTTTCGGCTTTCTGGGCGTATCTTTTCTCGAATTTTACTCCCTACCCCCATCATTATAAGGGCTCCCATAGAGTAAATACCGGGTTCTTGAGGGCCTATATGTGCCCCCCAAATCTTTTTTTTTTGTCCAAACCAAGAGTGTCTTGACCTTTACTATGGCATATCATATAGTCCACAACTGAGCTCTGAAATAGCAGAAAGAAAAGAAAATTTCACTATTTATAGGACGTGGAAATTCATTTTAGAACGCTAACACTGATAATCTGCATGATCAGCAGTTTTTTTCGCCTCATAATGGTCATTCGATGTCCATCCCTGGCACTAGGGTTCATGATATTGCTAGAAGAGGTCATAATCAAGCATCTTATGCACTTTTTGTCTATATATAATCATATAGTGATGATCTACGACTGCATGTAGCAGCCAAATGGAGCCAAATCCTGGTTGACAGTAGGCTAGGCCTACCGTTGAATGACCATTGGTCAAACACGTAAGAATGGACATTTTCACTTTCTGATAACATTTTTATATGCAGAAAAGGCAGGGCTTTTAAGAGAAAACAAAAACCCCAAATTGCATTTCATGATATATGAGCAAAATCCATATTTCAGGACGCGCCCTCCCCCCTTAATGAGTGTAGGCGAAAATTCAAGAAACAAAACGAAAAAAATAAATAAATCAAAACAGTTAGGTCTATCGCCTTTCATTTGCAAGATACTGAAATTCATGAGATAGGCCACACTATTGAAATATTGGTAGATGCACAAATAACACTATGCATACAGAACAGCCATCCTGAATAGTGTTGACCATTTGGACACCTATACAGAATACGGACAGAGAGCGAGAACGAGAGAGAGAGAGAGAAAGACATATACATACAGACAGACAGATAGACAGACAGACAGACAGAGATAGAGACAAAAGAAAGACTTAAGATGTAGAGAGAAAGAGAAAAAATAGGAGGGTGGGGGATAACAACTGCCTTATTTTACACGTAAGACTTGGTACAAGTGTGTCAAGTCGTCAGACCTATCTAGATAAGGCTAGGTTAACTGTTCTATATAATAGCCAATAAATAATTATGTAATTAATGTGCAAAATTCGAGTGAGTGGTCAACGGTACTACAAGAAAAGTGATGGGAATAGCCAATAAATAATTTTGTAATTACTGTGTAAAACTCGAGTGAGTGGTCAACGGTACTACAAGAAAAGTGATTGTGTTCGTCTTTCATGATATGAGTTCGACTGGTATGCAAGTATGGTGCTTTTCTTTTTATTACAATAACTAGATTAGATAGGCCTACCGCAGAATAAGAGTACATGTATTCCTACCAAATGAAAATTGATCTACGCCTTCAATGAAAGTCTCAGTAAAGAGGTATTAGACCTATATTAATTTGAACGTTCTCCTTACGCCTTTCAGTCTCCTGCGGGTGGTCATCTCAGCGGTATGTTATCGACAAAGCACAGTTTGTCTCCCATACAGAGCCCCAACGAAGGGAAATTATTCTGAAAAAAAACAACAACCAACACAACCTGATCTTTCCAATCCGAGGGCAGTGAATTTTCACAAAACCACCTGGCAAGATTTGGGCTATTCGGCAATGGCTTTGTTTCGGTGTTCCAGTGGCTATTTTTGCTGATTATGCATGAGCAAATTGCATTTGTTATAAAGGAGTGCTGATCCTCAGAGCCAGTCCCATCGGCCATCATTATGTGAGCACATTTGTAACTTATTCTCATTTCCCTTCTGGCGTCCGATCTTCGGTAACTAGATCTATTTGATGAAAGACTTAAATTCTTGATTTGGATATAGATCTACATATGAACATATTGTCATATTTCGACTGCAAATCATTATGACACTTTATTTGTCGGTGCTGCTGTGTAGAACTGTCATTTAATATCATCAAATCTGGCATTTCAACAGCCAGATTCTCAGAATTTGTTATGACCAGCCCAGTCGTAAGATCCATCAGTGTCATTACCAGATAACTAAGATTGTTTTCTGTAGGTTATCATGTTTTTAGCTTTAGCCACATATTTAACATTTGTTTTGCTGAAGTAAGAACAGCAATACTACACTAGAAAAAAATCAGTTAAAAATTAAGCAGTAAAGGTAGCAATATATAGGGTCTGCTGCTTTTTTTATGTCGCCCGTAAATTTCTTCCCAAACACATCATCTTGAATGGCCAAGCTGGCATCATGCTGTCATTACGAAGCGTTTGAGGTACTGCAAAGGCTTGCACTGTGATATAAAAATAAAATAAAATAAAAATACAAACATTATCGCTAACTGGGCCATGTTGTTCTATATTACAATTTTTAGAATTATTTTTCATTCAGATATAGATCGAAATTTGCCAGAAGTCGGGCATTCAATTCAAATAGCACGAACAAATATACTGGAAGAAAGATACGTGCAGGGGGAATAACCATAAAAACATAACTAGTCACGAGTAATCAATTACATGTAGTTACGGTACATTTTATTAACTCGTCATGGTTGAACGATGGACAGATATGTTTAATGTGATAGGGAAAAACAGTACTACCAATAAAATAAGGATAATATGTTGAGAGAAACATAAACTGGACATCTTCTATGGCAACACAATGTAATGCATCTCTTGGATGTGAATTAAGTCAAAGCTGAAAAGGTAGTAAAACCTCAGGGTCTTCACAGTTAGTTTTTCATAGAACACATCCATGTAATTTTCAGCTTGTCAGAACATTGTCCCACAAAACTGGCAATTGATATTTACAGCATTCTTGGACATTGATTTTTTATCTTTATCAGTGAATGTGTTTGATCATGTGGAGTCGGGATTCTTCATTTGTGTAATAAATATATCAATGTCTCCGTGGTGAAACCGGCAATCTGACATTTTAAAAAAGATTTGTTGTTTTGGATGACTTTGTAGTCCTGAGTGAGTTACATCTTCAGTTTAAACGGCACACTTAAATGCGGGCCAGAAAAGGATAAAAAAAGCAAAAGAAAATTCCAGCCATTATTGATCACACTCAAAATCTCTGTGCTGAATCTGGCCGATCCTTCCCTCACCAGGTAACACGATCAGTATCTGGCTTTATCAATTGCCTGAAGGATAATCCTCAGTGGTGAATCCACCCGTACGCTGACTTGTGTCAGATATTGTGCAGTAATTTTGCGGCTAAGGTATTAATACCCATTGATGAACCGCCTTTGTCTTTGATGTTTAAACTGAATTAAACATTCACGCCTACCTCATCTGGACAACATGCGCCATCTTGGCAATACCTTCATGGAGGAAGACAGACAAAGAATCTTTAGCTACATTTGAAGTCGTCTAGGGGAGAGAAAAGATCCTTCATGAATGGCCTTCTGCAAATCAAGGAACCCAAACGACCCAGGGCGGAGAACTCTACAAAATCAAGAGCAATAGCATACTCATTGAAAAGAAGCAGTGAGAAGGTTGTGATTTGCAAACCCATGTTCCTCAACACAACAGGCTTGACGGAATGGTTTATCGCCACTTCATTAGAACCTCAAGGTCTCAACTTTAGCTCACAGAAGACAAGACAATCCAGCATACAGTAGGAGCTCTGAAGACAAAGCATTTTTACAGACTGAATGCCTGGACAAGCTTGCGAAAATGTTGTCTCATTACTGCCGCAAAGATACTAACAAACTGTACCTTTAGCCATGGATTTGCAGTTACAAAGAATTGTACTGCCTCTATTCTGCAGCCTGCACTGACCAAGGGAAGAAGCCTTTGTCAAAGATTGTTCTCACTGAAGAATTTCTTACGTGAAACCTGTCGCTGTACAAGCCTAGACAGGATTAATGTGATACCAGCTTTGGACACAAGGCAGGTGAAGTTGCAAAGGACAAATGGACAGTTCATGTGGACTGAAAAGACAAAACCCAAGCAGAGCAAAAAAAAGACGAAAGAAAATCCATAGACTCAACTATGGACTTAAATGCATTCTCCTTGCACCAAGTCTGCAAGCTTCGACTCTTTATTACAAGACAAAACTTGCAATGCACAATTTTACAATTTTCGATTTAGCAACAAAAGATGTATTATGCTACTTCTGGCATGAATCTGAAGGTGTACTTTACTGCAAATGAATTCAACAGCTGCATTGTGAATTTCCTGAAAAGCAAGATCAGCTATAAAACTGTCATTCTCTACAGCGATAGTTACAACTACCAAGACCGGAATGCAGTGTTGGCTGGTGCCCTGCCAGACTTTGCTGCACACCATGGCATCACAACTGTGCATTGAAGTACACACCTGACAGGAAAGTGAAATTTAAGCTGAATAATGGGGGTGAATGGCAGGAGTTCCAAATGCCGAGAGGAGACCAAGCCATTCAAAGCCAAGGCCAAACACCTCCACAGCTGTATCACGCCAGCCTCAAGATTTCAGTTTCCAAATAGGCCTACAATCATCTTCAAGAACTTAAGTCGGTCATCCCTAAGCACCATCATTCATCCTTGATAACTTGCCTCACTAGAAACCATAACTATCTATTCATTCATTTTCTCATTCCTAATGTCATCCAATTTTCTGATCAATATTGCCCTCCTTGTCACCTACAACATCATTACCAGCTTCATTATTGTCCTATAGGATTTGCAATCCAAATTGTTCACTGCAATTTATCAGTTTCAGTGACACTACTATGCTCTGCCTTGTCATTATACATTCTTCTTTCATGAGTTATCTGTATTATCATTGTCACGCCATCATAATCATTCTGTTTATATGTATTTATAAATTTGTTTAGTTTCCAGCAAATTATGCAGAATTTTAGAGCACATTATGTTTGTAGCATGGAAATAGTATAGTTGTACCTGTGAGCATCATCGCCATCATCACTATCGTTGTCCTTAGCGTCCTCATCATAGCCAAAGATATCACCATCTTGATCTATCATTATTGTACCAGCGACATTATTTGCAATGCCATTTACCATTATTATTTTGTTAGTTTATGAACAATGCCAGCCTCAAGTCCTCATTAATTTCTTACCATACAAGCTCATTAAATTCATACTTACACATTATCATAGTACTTGTAACCAATGATTTTCATCGAATTATTTAATTATGACAATGAAGTTACCAAATAAAATTTGAATTGAAAAGATGTTTTCCTTCGTGTAGATTATTTACATCTGTATCTATGTGTGTGGGTTGGGGGAAGGGGAGAAGAAAGAGAGGGGATGGGATGGGTAGGTGAGTGGACAATTAAATACAGTAGTACACAAGTTTGATGATATTAAACAAAACTGAAAGTGTATAACTGCATCAGCCATCAAACATTTTAGCCGACTTGACCACTGAAAATCTCAGCTGTGAAATCGGCCATTCATGTTTCAAATTGTATGTCCAGTTTTGCAGCTGACCATTTCCAGTGACCAAACTGGACATGTGCTTTCTCATTTAAAAGACTAAACTAAATACAATGATCGTTAGTAATACTGATAGAGGATTGAATTCAAAGGAACATTAGTGATATTTGAGGAGTAGACTCCAATTTGCTTAACACAGAAACAGTTTTTTGTCTCTCTTGTAAAATTTTATATGAAGCAGATAGCTGATTTCTGCACGGAGCAATCGATATGTATCTATGTATATATTTGGTGCTTATAACTTTAATGTCATGGAATATTAGCTCTTTCATTTTGTAAATATTTATACTCACAGTTATCTTTATCCTACCAAATTCTAGTATAGTGTCATGCAAAAAACAACAACAAAAACATAATAAAATTTTTTTAAAATAACGAAAAAAAACAAATGAAGAGTTATTGTCGTAGCTCATTATTATTAAATATTTAATCTCTGTGTTCCATACTGTCTGAAATATAAAATCTTATTGTGAAATATTAAAATAAGAGCGACATAACTATGAGATTTATTTAATACATGTATTATTATATGATTTTTTAAAAAATAAAAAATTCCAGAGCATTAATGGCATATTTATCAGTTTATTTGTACAAGCTTTAGAATGCAATTTAGTTGGCAGTCTAAATAGTCTCAACTGAGAGAACTAAGTGGGATTCAGATTTATAGTTTATTTTAGAAAACATGATTTCCCAGTAAGATCCTGATAGAACCATATTCTAAGGGCAATTTTTAATTTTTAATGTTGGTAATTATGACTTTTTGGAGAGAAAAGCAGTAGTATGTCAATCAGCTTTGGTTCAAAATGATCATATAAATTGTCACTTCTTCATGGAAATATAATAATAATAAATTAATGTTGTAGAGATAGAGTCTCTGACTAGATTGGCCGAAAAATGGTATCTTGTAGGATGAGATTCTACCTTCATTGTAGGATTGCTGATGACTTGAATTTTAACTCTACAGATTCATCTTCATCATGAGACTGCTCCTGAGTGTGACTTCTTCCAATGCAGCATCATTTGTTATTGTGCCACAAATTAGGACTCTAATATGTAAAAGCAGTGTGTATCACAACATGAATTATGGGACTTGTAAATCTGTAGTATGTTATCATGCTGTCAGTCCTGCAGTGATTTCATTTTCAAGCATTCATCTTTATATTAATAATGTACAACAGTTTGATCCTAGTTGTCAGAAAATGTCTACTTGGGTTGGCCAATGCCTAAACTCTGTTGTAAACAAATACCAAGTTGATAGGACATATCAAACCAGGAAAGTCAGTTTTAGCAGAAGATGGTCTTGCCAATCAAAGACATTACCAGGAGAGATTGATCGCTACCACGGTGTGTGGATAGATTTGTCTGCATCAAACAGCAATTTTGCTGGGGATTGCATGAGTGAAGATGAATTTGACAGCCTATTGCACAGTAAGTGTACCAATATGGCTCAAGGTTTCTGAAAACAATTCAATGCATATAATATCAAGGACTGTAAATTATTTCATGGTAACATCACACCTAGGTCAAAGATAGAAGGTGTCGTGTATCCTGCAAGAATCAAAATTTATACACTGTCATGGGTTATTTTCTGCAATTTTCATAGGATTGATTGATATGATCAGTTTCAAGGCTTCTTCATTCTTAGGCAGTCATATATCCACTTTTTAATATAATTTTTATAATCAGAAAAGGCAGGACTTCGATAAATTTTGAAAAAGACTTCTGAAAATTTTAGGTGATGTAGATTTTGTGTATTTTGATTTGTTGTACCTGCTCAGTTTCATTACAGTCCTGGAAAAAGAAAGGGTTGACCTCGGCATGGTTGCGCATGCTAATAACTCAAGGGAAGCTTCTGTCTATAGCTTCAAAGTATGGATTCACCTTTCACCACGCAGAAGGTGACAAAGCAACATTATGTCTATGGATGGGAGATGCAAAGGAGAGTAAAATTCCAAGATTTGCTACTCATCAGCTTGGTGTCTCAGGTAAGAAGAATATAGGTACTTCATAAACACTGGACTTTATTAGAGCAGATATAGTTTTTTTGCAGAGTGCTATTATTTTTTAATACAAAATTTGTCTCTGTTTGACCAAGATGAAGTCTGTACCAAGGAAAGTGTTAGAAATTGTTGTTAAAAATGTTATTCTTTCAGATTAAAATAATTAATTAATTATGTCTATGTGCTTGTTATTTTTTTCTTTTATATTATTGAGTATTTTCAAAAGCGGGTGCAGTTTGTCATTTTTCTTTGGCTGATAATGTATGAGCTTTATTTGTCAGTAGATGCCCATTTTTTATCAGTCAAGCAAAGTCATCTACCTGTTCCTTTCAGAAAAATAAAAATAAAAGGATATGAGCTCTACTTTCAGCTGAACCTCTGGATCTGCAAGCGAGTCTTTAAAGAAAATGAATCACAATGGTCTGATTGAATTTTGACAGTTGAGGGCTGCCATACAAAACAAGGCCATTTTCATATTTAGACCTACAATTTCTTAAACTGAGTTCCTTGCAAAAACAATTTGCATAACAGATGCTATTTTTAAGTGACTGATCCATTTCATCATGTTATCATGGGTTATAACTTTTTCATAGACATTTGTAATCATAGAAGAAGTGTCAGAAAAAAATCGCTAGAATATTAGTGTTTCCTAAATGATACTTAACAATGTTCCAGCAATAATGAGTCAGACATAAACAGTCATATAAAATGCATACATTGTTACTGTCTAGAAAGTTATTTATATGTTAAGTATAATGACCTGATGCTCTGGGCAAATCTACCCCTTGATACTTCTAGAGTTAAAAGCTCAGTTGATTGTATTTATTGTGTATAGCATCATATAAAATTAAGTAATGCCATAGAAATCATCTGCATTTAATTTTCTTTGAATCCGTTAAATCAAGGGTCCCAAATCTGTGATCTCCCAGACCCATTCATGTGATCTCATCCCTTAGTCTATCAGAGCCCAGTATTTTATAACAGGGCCTTTGTTTCATTGTTAAGATAATAATGTCAGATGGTCAGAGATGATATAAATTAGCTCTGGAAAATACTTAGCCCCAATATTAAACCCAAAATATCTGACATAATTTCTGGTGATTGTATTTCGCTTCTTTTTCTGTTCTTATAAGGTTGCAATGCCCAAGCCTTCCTGAAGTTTGCTATATGGCTTTCAGACTGAAAATGTTGGTGACCCCTGCGCATAAAACTTGAATTGTTGTCACAATGTTTTTATTTGGTTTCTTGGTTATGTCATACTGTATTATTAGGTTAAGAAATATTATGAAACTGGTAATGAAAATCTAACATGATTTGACAAAACGCTTTTTGCCAAAAAAAGGCTGTTCTGAGAAAATTGCGATTTAGTTTTGAAATCTCTCAATTTAAAAATAGTGAACAAAATGCAGTTTTTGATGTCTTTTAACTTCGTGTAAAGTTTCACTTAAATTGGTGCTGAAATAATTAAGCTGTGATGAAAAAGACATTTTGTCGAATCAATGTTGAATTATAAAATGCCTTTTTTGAGAAAAAAAAAAGCGTTTGTGGCATCTTGCAGAAAAGATAGGCATATTTGCTTTTGGGTTTACTCGGCCAAAACGCCTTTTCTTTGAACAAAAAGGGCATAACTAATGCTGTTTCTCTCTTCATGAGTAAATCTAAATTGTTTTTATTTGTTTGTATGTTTTTCCCTGATGGGTCAAGTTTAAAAGGATGATGGATTGTCAGTTTCTTGGCATTGTTGTAGGTATGGCTCCTGTACTCCTCACAAATAGCATGACGCTGTCCTTGTCTGATCTTTCCCATACAATGGTTAGGGCAGCTGCAAATTTCAAGTACATGTATTGTGTGTTTCATTCTCTGAGTCTGGGCCCTAGACTCTCTATTTTTAGCTGGAGTGAAAGTTGACATTGCCAATGGAGTGACAAGTGGCGGTGAGACAGGAGACAGAGGTAGTTGGGCGAGCACGTTTAGATACGAGACCTTGCAGACAAATAATATGAAAAGAAAATGTATTGAATTTGATTGTTTCAAGTTTGGAATGGTGAACACCTGAAAGCAAATCTGAAACTATGCCCCATGCTGTGTTGTTTATCATTCTATCCCTTCACTGCAGTCTTCCGGTGGGAAGACAACTGACAGATTGGGCTGTGAGATGGTCAGACACTCAATAGTGTGATGTACAGGATGAATGCTGGACAACTCCAAATCATTCAATCGCATCCCAGGGAGGCAGTGGTGGGAATGAGCACACTGTACTGTTTCTCGTTATCTCATTATAAGGATTATCCTCACTGTCACTATCATTCTGATGACAAGTTCTTTGAGTGAGTAGAATAGCACTTTGAATTGGGATGTTAGCAAAACTGAGCGGTGATGAACAGGGTTTGGATGTGACAACTCTTGCAACTTAAGATTCTGGTCGGCCAACAGTATCCTATACACCATAAGAGGCTGGCACCTTGGGTGTCTCTGCTTTCTCTTGTTCGGCCTTGTGACACTTGAGTTTTTAGTTTTGAGGCATTTTTACAAAATGATGATGATGGTGAGGAGGGGGCATTGAGCTACTAGCTGGTTGGCCTTAACAGTCAAGTGTATATATGGGCATCTGAAAAATCATAATGATAATGTTCCTTTTGCTGTGAAAAAGAACCAGCAGAGGCATCAAGTTCATATTACTGGTTGCAGTCTATGCCCTGATATTCAAACACATGAAAGGATGATGGGCACAATCGTAACGAAAGAGGTAAAGTAAACTGACTGCTCAATGATCTCCTTATATTTTTCCTGCAATTTTTCATTGCACATTTTTCCATAAGTTTTTAAAATTCAGCTGTTTATAAATCTCACAACAAAAAAAATGGAGTAATAGTTGGACCTTCTCCATCCCAGTTCTAATGAAAGATTCTGGCCTTTGTTGGAACGCCAACAGCATCATGGATATGGAACTTCCCATGATGGTCATCAATTGACCTGAGAGAGGGGAAATATAGTTAAAATTTACCTCATAAATGTGCTGTGCTGAGCGACCCCAGATGAATGTCGGCACATGGGGTAGTAGAGAAAGTTCACAAAGTTATGTAGACAAGGTCAGTGAGACAGTTGTTGGTCTGAGAGTCACTCGTTCCAGATTTTAACAATTGTTATACATTCTGGTCAAATTGATAGACTTCAGCTGAAAGATTAGGTGTTAACAATTATCAACACCTCATACGATGTGGGTGAGTATGGCTTAAATGAAGATTTATGTTTCAAAACAATTATCAGAAAATACTTTTATCGAACTCGGTAAGCCTAAAGTAAAAGGACAATGATAGGAAGATTAGACAAAATTATTACCAGGAAAGCTTGTCAATTAAAAGGTGTTCTGCGCCGCAATACAAATCATATACCAAGGTAAAAAAGGCGTTTTGTTAAGTTAAAGGCATTTTGTCATCTCACTTAGTCTCAGGCGAATGCCTGTATTTTGGAAGATAGGCATTTTGTTAAATTAAAGACGTTTTGTTATCGCAATCGGCCTCAGGTGAATGCCTTTATTTTAAAAAAAAAGGTGTTTTGTCAAGTTAAAGGCATTTTGTCATGTTTTAGCAAAAAAAAAAAAAAGCCGTTTCAAAAAATTGTTTTCTTTAAATAATTGAAAAATGACTGCACTTGCTCAGAATCTGATGAGTTCATAAGATGAGGAATGTTGATGAGAATCCAATAATACAATAAAAACTTTGGTCCCAAAATGAAAAAAGGCGTTTTGTCAGATCACATTAGAAATACCTTCACCTCTAAGTCAGAAGTATCTGAAGATATATTTGTCTTTACATACTATAAAATATGAGATCCAAGGAAATATGTCAGGTACTCACAGTTCACTTCAAGTTTGTATAAATTATTTCATAGTCAACAACTCCGTTAATTTTGTACCAGGTGGCCATAGCAAAGAGAAATTGCAGATTCTGTGACAAAAATTCGGTTACTTCCCTTGAATAATCAACAGTAAAATGATGTACATTTGCTGCAGTAATCCTAGAAACTAGGATTGCCCCATATTGCATTCCACAGAAATTTGAGATATAATCAGTAAAATGTTTATCATCAGGAATACATAGGTTTGCACCTTCAATGAGGATGATGTTGGTTTCTCATGATGGGCAGTTCTTTGGGATCTGTATGTCTGTTATAGTCAATTGATAAAAATCATAAAAGTCGATGGTCATGAAAGAAAAAATTCTAGTTATAAGTGGAAATGCAGATTCATGAGACGAAAATTATGTTATAAGAAATAGAAAGATAATGGCAGGACACAGACATATGAAATTTCAATAAGGAAATGGATGAAATAGATGAACTAGTTAATCACTCTCAGCAAAGGCTCACATGAGTTGTATTATAGATATCATGAACATATGTTAAGGTGAAGCATTTATTGTTGGATATAATAATGTAATAGTGAGTATTAATTTGGGTTCTGGGCTCTAGAATTTTTACAGTTTATGAAAGCGATATGAGAGAAAGAAGAAAATACTGAATTTCTTGAACAATTTGATCTATTTTAAAAAATTTTATCACTTCGCCACCCGGAAATACTACTGCCGTAAGTCTGATTTTTGTGATTTTGAGATATTTGAACCCTGAGTATGGATGGGGCTGGTGCATCATATGACAAAGTCTCGTAATCGGTTTTTTATTCGTTTACGAGATATGGTTAAAAAACACGATGTAAATAAACACCGTGTAAAAATCTTGAAATGTTACTGTTGCAACTCAAGTTATCCCATGTGTATTTCTGCTCT
>JBCEWB010404519.1:0-20556 GCA_039654565.1 Peronia peronii
CTCACATACATAATCACATAATACAACTCAAAAGTTTGTAGACATGACTGACAAACGGGAAAAGCCTGAAAACATTAGCCTGATTAACATAGCTGTTACGCTTATGAACTGCAAACTAACGACTTGTTTGAATTGTTCACAGAACAATGTGTTGCTCAATGTAAACAAGGTCATCGAACACCTCGGCTACTGTGACAATTCCAGTGTGCTTAATTAAACAAATGAAAACTTGGACGATTATCGAGATATCAGTCGAGAGCTAGAGCTCATGCCCATTTGCTATTGTAGGTTTATATTCGTGTAGACAATGATATTGATTTATTGTATACTACAATAATCCTTCGCGCAAATTTTAAGGCGATAAATACCGTAGCTTTCGATTCTGCAGAGATTTTGCAATTTCACATCAAATTTCGTGCAAAAATGAATGTTTTGCCAGTAGTAAGAGGTTGGTAAATTTTAGTTTAGCGTATTTCAACGACAAAACTTTCACTCAGACTATTAGAGCTAGTTTTATGTCAATCAATTCCAGTTTCATGACTGCTTTAAGACTGAAATTCAGGATCTGCGATAGAAAATGAACCAAAAGTACATGTAGATACATACTTTCTACTGTCGTGACCCTGCTAATCTATGTTAAACCAACTCTACACTAACATTAAACATGTTCTAAACAATAATAAACAGCACATAAAAATCACATTTACCTCATACTCTTAAGACTGATGTACCTTTTACACTGTTTCTTCCGTCTTTCTTGGTGAGGTTTTTAATGCGTTCATCATAAAACAAATATTAGGAAATAAATCGTTCTCCACAAAAAAAAAAAACTGAATAGACTGAGACAGCCACACAAAGAGACAGGAAGAAAGCAGCCATGCTGGCAGACAGACAGACAGGAAACAGACAGGCAGGCATATAATCAGACAGGCAGAGACTGAGAGAAGCAAAGAGGCTGATAGGCAAGGAGGCTGACAGGCAAAAAGATTGACAGGCAAACTGAGAGAAAGCGTGAGATAAAAACAGCAAAAGAATGAGAGAGCTAGAATGGAAAGGGGAAAGGAATATCGATATATATTAGTAGTTCAAAGACATCAACAAACAGGAACTTAATATGTCATGAGTAGCTCAGGCACATAAATCGTCTTTCTCCCAGCCCTATAGTGCACCGTATCACCACATAAGCACAAGCCTTTAGCAATGAATCCCCAGCCGGGACTGGAATTAACTGTCTATCTTCAACAATGTTAAGGGAGGCCAATCCTCTCAGCTGCTAATGAACGATAATGAATACACAATCCACTCGGAGTCAAAACTGATCAATAAGCTGCCAATCTGATGAAGCTGACAGATGGATGACCTGACCAGTCGGCCACTGCCACTGATGGAGGACCATACCGGACATTAGATAACACCAATGGCTTGCCAATGCTAGTATTTCAGCGATCAAAGGTCTAATTGCATGTCTGACATTAACTCAAGATATTTCAAAGTCCACTCCACGAAATGTTATTTCCGATAACATCCCCGGATCGCCTTTTTTGAGTCTGTAATGAATTAACAGTAAGTATCGGTAGAAACTGCTGGATTGCCAGCGCAAATGTGTCTACAATGATGTTGTTCATGTTCAATACATGCCAGCATAGACCTAAAGAGCTCCAATACTCTATCAAACAGATTCTTCTAAAACTACGCTTCTAGACGTGGAATCTCAACAATGTTTAACAGTCCAGTATTAATCGCTTAAATTCTCATAATTTTTTAGTTCCAACATTGCAACACATTGAAAACCCAACACTAATTCACAGATGAGACAACGCTGACATGGAACCGGCGGAAGCTGTTAACGTTTTGCTGTCGTTTTGTTGTTATTGCTGTTGCTATTGTTGTTATTTGTTCTTCCTGGAAAAACATTCATTCACGTCCTTGTCATCGGACCAATATTTACCTCATAAATATTTTGTTCCATGTGAATTGAATTATGGGGCAACAGATTTCACTGTTTTCCCACACTCTATTGGCTAAAAGAGAAAATGTAATAAATATTGAAGGTGCAACACCGAGACAGTTTCTCTGTCTTTTTTCGCTTCATTATCCAGCCTCAGAATTCAAACAAACGCTCCTTAAAAACATTGCACAGTAGAACTGCTCTTAAAACATGTATGAATGAAATTCAAACCGTGCCACAGGAGGGATAACAACTCCAGGAAAGTACACGAATGGGATATCAAAAGTAAATGTCCTAGCTAGGATCCACATGTGGAGAATGTTAGACAGGCATTCATCGAGTAATTCTTGAATGTTTTATCTCTTGTTCGATGTATTATTTCATGCTTGTTCAATTTCAACCTGTTTTAATTCCCTGTGCGAGTCTTGCCTTCCCATAGGCCGTTGCATGGATCCGAGTTTGCCTGAGTTATTGTGTTCCCTTGCGTGTACATTATTTGAGCTCGAATGCTAGAGTTACGGTATTTGTGTCTGTGTGCCCATATTAATTTTGTATGTATACTGTGGCGTGCGTCTCTTTTGTCTATCTACTCAATATGCGTTGATTACTTCGGTTCGATTGAGCACTGATTACTTTGTGGTTGCAGTGGGCATTAGTTACTTGTGCTTGTTCGTAAGGGTAGTGGTTACTTTTGTTATTATGTGTGCTCCTTTGGATATAACTATTGCCTATGTTCACATGAATGCGTACAGTTTGTTTATATTAGAGAGATTGTTAACGGTAGACGTAAGCCTTAAAATTCAAAGACAACGCTCAAAATAATTTGTGTGTAGTGCACGAGAAAAGTGGCTTGATGATTTAATTTTCTTAATTCTCTTTCACGCTTTCCATGTCTCCTCTTAGATCTCGCCATTATCACCAGCAACATCATCATAAGTATCATCATCAACGGCATTATTCAACGCCCTCTCCAGCATATCGATGACGAAGCGTAGGTCTTTAATCTACTCACTCCTGAAACCTCTTCACAATTAATGGCGACTCACGAAACAAAGAGGCGAACACCAGTAAGAATCAAACACAGCAGTGGATCTCCAGTTTGCAAAGTTCACAGCAGTTGTTTCCCGATACCTTTGTCGTAAATCTAAACATGGTCCCCAGGAGACAAAGACTACATGAACCTAACAAGGATAATTGCTGTATAAGAGAAGTCGATCAGATACGTTCACTTGTGTACCTTGTTCATATAATGCCACCAGATCCTGTAACAACGGTCTCTTCTCTGCTAACAATAGCAGCCACTATCGACTCTGGCCAATCAACGTTTTGCTGGAGATCTTTATCTAGCTGTATCTAATTGCTGAAGAATTTTCCTCATTCTAACAAGAAAAAAAGGCCCTTGTCACGATTTAGCTCTCGCCTTCTCGTCAGCACAATGTTTTCATAACAGAAGGTAAATCAGCACGTCTTTTCTGAACTAAGACCAAAAGGGCGGAGTCCTGGCAAAGCTTGCCTCAGCTCTGGGATTCCTGACACAATGATGCCAGACTTTCACGACACGGGGTGGCTTTACTTAACTCATTAGCCAGTTATCGTTTTTGCGTTGATCTGCTAAAACAGTCTTTCCTGAGTAATTTGAATAACATGACCACAATGATTTCGTGTAACCAGACCTGTTTGGAAAAGCTTATGATTTCAGCAGCTCCTAGTACTATATATCTGAATACATCTGTTGGCCATATAACAATATCCAGCTCCGGAAATCAATCAACTATCGGACGGTCAACATTTGAAATAGTGATGTGGTCAACGATCTTGTTAATCATTGTTTTGACTTCACTGTTGGGGAATTTGCTGGTCATTGTCTGTGTCCGGATGAATCATCGTCTGCGAGAGGAAAAAGCCAACCTCTTCATCATCAACTTGAGCGTGACCGATATGACTAGTGCTGTAGTGGTGATGGGCAGTTCCCTACAGGCTCTGGCCGCTAACCACTGGCATCTGGGCTCCATATGGTGCGATATCGTATGTGGGCTGAACTACACCCTCATCATCGTCTCCATGCTCACCCTCTGTTTCATTTCTCTGGACCGCTATATGGCCGTGATCCACGCCCTTCATTACCAGATACAAGTCACCCGAAAGAAGATCTACTTATTGCTGGCCTACGCCTGGTTCCAGGGTCTGTGCTTCGGTCTCGCACCCATCCTGGCGCGCTGGGTGGAGTACGACTACTGGGAGATTGTCTGCGCTATCGTCTGGCACGCCGACAATGAACACACCCTCATCTATGTCATTGTCGCTTTCATCCTCTGTTTCTTGATTCCAGGCGTAGTTCTGGTTGTTGCTTACACCAAGGTAAGATGTCGTTAACTTTAACATGCAATGCCTTATTATTTTTTTAATCTTAATCGAGAGAGAGAGAGAGAGAGAAGGAGAATATTTAACGCTACCTATGACTAATAAGCGAAACTTAAGGTATCAGTGACTTACAGATTTTATAATCTTAGAGTATAATGCATGTCTACATTAAATATTGTTGATTGAAATAAGCATAGGAGTCAAATAGCCTACTGAAAGGTTATTTAATCTGGATGGCTCGGTTGATTCACATGTATGTGAATACACGTAATACAGAAAATAATATCGAAACAAGGAAATGAGGCTACAACAGAGCTACTTCGGTTCCTGGTTGTCGAGCTGGCGTGGTGTGGGAGGGAGAAGGGCCGGGATAGGAGGGGGCAGGGGGTGAAGGGAAACTGGAAATATGAAACTGCCTCTAGTTAACCGTCTGACACGTTTTTTTCACAAAGTGCTCGTAACAAACTATCTGCATTCCTTCACTTTCGTGTCCAAAGTAATTTCGGATTCAGACTTTCACAACGAAAGTTTATCTACTGATACATTGTATTTCTACAATAATCTTAAAAAATGTAAGGCAAAATTCCAAGACGATACATTTTCTTCTACTCTAGCTTCTGAGACCCAATTATACATTTTGTTGTAGAATGACGATTTGACTACGTTGGTGCTTATAATAATGTGTGATAGATCTTGACAATTAGCAGTGAGACTCTATGTCAAAACAAAATCTATAAAATAGACACGAGGAGGCATCCATCAATTTTCTAAAATATGACCACAAGTCAGCGTTGGGCGTGATCTCCTCTCTGTCTTCTAGTCTAGAAGAAAAAATGACTGAGATCCTCGCCCTATCTAAATGTGATATTGTGATTCTGAGTGTTACTGTTTTGTCTTGTCGCTCCTATTGCTCGTTAAGACATTTTTTTGAGATGCCACTTCAGTATTTACATGTTCACATTGATACGTTTAATTATTCATGTCTGACAGGTGATGAAAGTGGCCAAAAAACACAACAACGTCTATCCTCAATCACCACGTCCTCGCCTACCCCTGCCTTCTAGAATTGACCGGTCCATCTCGGACGTAACTGATATTCGAGATGGTCAGCAGATGCCCACACTTGCTAACTCACAGAATCACAAAGGTGCGTCGCTCTATAATGGGCAGTCTGCCAATGATAACACGACTTTGACCTATTTAGACCCTAATCGCGCAGCCAATGGTCATAGCAACAAAATCATGCCCGCCCTTGACGTGCTGCCTTCACCTCCGATGACCAACGGTCAGTCTGCCGATTTGACCAGGATCCATGAGGACAATGAGAAACAGCCCTCTCTGAAAACTGAGTATGATGTAGACAGTCAAAATATCAAAGCACTACCTGCCCATACAGAATTGCTTCCAGAGAATCTGGACAACAATCAGTGTGGTGAAATGACCGATGGTCAAGCTGCTCCTGATCAGAAGACACAGCCATGTGCTTCCGCTACGACAGACGGACGTAAGAACTCGGGTGAGTATCCACATCACCAGGCCGTCGATGAAAAGAAACTAACTGATTGCATGGATGAGTCAATACGCAGTGTTCCCGAGACTACATCAGCTGTGACAACAGACCAAATTTCACCCAATAATGGGCAGAAAGCGAGTACAGAAACATTTACTCATAACACAGACTCCCAGATGACACAAGAAATTGAGGCACAACAGAAGGAGGACACCGAAGAGGACTTGAAAACAAATCAGGCAAATTTATGCCCTTTGTCTCTCACAGATTTGGGACAGTCTGTCTGGCTAGCCGAGGGGAGTTCTCCAGAGGGCCAACCCTCAAGCTCTTCACCATTTGGGTTAGAGTTCAGTTTACAAGTATCACATGACAAGGACAAAGCAGAGGAGGATAACGGGCCTTCGCTTGGAACGATGACCAGACAAAACACCACTGACCATTTACTGGCCCGTGAGTCACAACAAGACAACGATCCATCCATAGATCCAAGCCAGAGACATAAGTCTTGGCAGACTTCAAGTTCGCAGTCAGACTCGACTCCTGCCATAAGTCACCAAACAGACTCAACTACAGCATTAACTCAGCAAACAAACTTAACCTCACCATTGACTAATCAGACAAACCTGACTACAGCATTAGCTGAGCATACAGACGTATTCCAGCAGACAGGGTTAACTACAAACTCAAGTAAGCGGACAGACTCAAGAACAACATTGAATCCTCAGGCAGACGCTGCCAGCTGTGGACAGATACAGGAAGAGAGAGGACAAATACAGGCACCGACAGACAACAGCCAAAACAGAGTCAACAGAAAAAACTACAGTGCCAGCAGCAAAGCGGTCAAGTCTTTGCTGATAGTCGTCCTGGCCTACTTCATCTGCATGACGCCCTTTAGCGTCACAAAGCTGTACAAGGTGGGTCACGTTAAAACATTCCAGTCAATGTTATGGGTTGTTCTGAATCTCACAATCTCTTCTTCTTCTTCTTCTTCTTCTTAGCCCCTTAACTCAATCTGGGTTCATCGGGGCGCCTCCTAACCAGCTGTGCACTAATCTTTTCCCGTTGTATCCTGGACAGGATCCAGATTTCCGCAAATGTCTGTCAATTCCTGAATATTGTCGATCCATTTTTTTTATCTGCCCTCCTCTTTTCTGCTTCCCATCCATTGTTCCATGTAGCATCTCAAAATATCTCGTTAATACCTTGAAGGCCTTTACTGCCCAGCTAATTATAAGATAGGATACGATAAGACCAGAGAAACTTTAATTGTCCTCAAAGGGAAATTCCATTTACAGGTGATAGACACAGTAAGACACATTCACACTTACATGACAAACACACGACAAATAGCACTGTAACAACGTCAGTAAAGAGGGCAAGAAGAAAAACGGAGAAACCCCCCACCCGTGTACTTCAATGGAAGATCATTTTGACCAGTCCTAGGACTACGCTTTGCCAGACACAAGGGTTGTTGAACAGGCAATGTAAAGAACAAACAAAAATCTCTTATATGCTCTGTGCTTTCAAACTTACATGATGAAAAATCCCGCAAAATTCATGGCGTGAGCAAAAATATTTTCCTCTTACTGTAACAGTGTTATCATCACCATCATTACTATTATTATTATTGTATTTAATAACACTTACGGATGATCAAAAGTAACATGATTTTTTCCCCTTCTTTACACAGTTTTTTTAACACTCTTATTTGGCAAAGGGAAGTAAAAGGGCTGGTCAAAACGATCTGCTATTGAAAAGGCCCGACATTTTGCACCATTGTTTTACAATTCGATTTAAACTGCCCTATGGTCAGTCCACATGGAGGATTTAGAAAGACTTCATTCCCGCTCCCAATCCAACTTTCAGGGTTTATGCAAAAGGTCAAGGATAAAAATCCGTTCCGTTTGCATGAAAAAGTAAGACATAGTTTACCATCGATTTTTCTTTAAATGTGATATTTTTGCATTAACCCCCTGAGCCTTGTCCACGACCACAAAGGTGACAAATGCAATGCACGTGGCGCCTTGCACGCGGTATAATCTGTGCAAAATCACATAACACTATGATGGATGTACGTCTTGTAAAATTATCGACCTATCACGACAGCCGATTACATTTCCTTCAAAAACAGTTATCAGACAAAGGCTTACATTGCTCAGGAGCTCAGACAAAGAGGGTCATGGTAAGTTCAGGGGCTCAGGCCTCAAAGGCTTAGGATATATAAATTGGAGGATCTTTATCAAAGAGATTTTTTTTAAAATAAAATTAAAAATCTTGGCAAGCAAACACCTTGACGACAGCCTAAAAAGTAAGACGTCTGGGATCCATGGCAAGTACTGATACAGGCTTTGTTACATACAAAATTTTTGTTTCTATAAAAGCTTACATTAGGGCCATGCAAACATGCCATGAAGTCTTGGCCAAAACGACCAGATATGTAAAAATGTTTTAATCAATAATTTGTGGAAACCCTATTGGAGCTTTCTGACTTAAGATCAATACTTCTGGATAAATAGAACTGCGAGAAACAGTCAAAGGAAGCCAAACTTCCCGTCTTCCGAAAGGCTAAGTGATAATGGATATCTTTGAGAATATCCTACACTGAGACTTTTTTTTCTTTCGCATGCCTCCCCTTCCATCTGAAGCTCTATGTCTCTGTCAAGTCATTCCTTCCTTTTGCTATATGCACAAGTGCTCTGTCTGAACTTAAATCACAGGGACTTATCGCAACCGAGGAGTTTAGGCGTCTGCTCCCTGGAGAAAACCTCCCGAGTTCGAATATTATCGGGAGATGGAAAAGATTTAGAACTTGTTTACTTTTTGTGTATGTGTGTATGTGATTCAACGGTCCCTGGCTTCATGGTAGGGAGAACCGATATCTAGTCTTCTCGAATAAGGCAAATATATTTCAAAGGTCTCATGTGTACGCTACGCACGTCAAAGAACCCTTGGCAGTTAAATTCAGATGGAGAGTAGGTGGAGACGCACTGGCCGGGCAAAATTTCCTAAACATTTCAAATTTCTAACCAAAATATTTCTTCTCACCAAACTGTAGACACAGCTAAGGCCGAGATAATCCTACTTTCTCAGGATAAAAAGGCTACATACATACTAACAAAAATAATTCTTAATCCTAAAAGCGCCATAGAAACCGCTGGCATATCAGGATTTCTATAATGATATTATTTATTCCACTCAAAATTGAACAGTTTATATCTAAGGGCACCGTAAGATGAAAACATCATTACTACACAGTGTGATATTTATAAAGTATAAAGTGAATCAAAAATGTCAAGTATAATTATCGAGTTGGTGACTTGACTGGCTCCGTACCACAACTAGCCTTAAAAAAAAAATAATAATAAAGACGTAATCCATTGCTGCCTTTTTCAGTCTCTATACCTTTCATTCAAAGTAGACCTGTCCATTGACATGTCCATTAGTAGTGACTGACGTTTGTTTAATGCCTTATTTTCTCCTCAAACCATTTCCTTTTCCTACAGGAAATCTAGAACTATGTCTTCCACTTTGAAACTTCTGTCAATTCATGCTCTGCTCTCTACTTTCCTACCGCTGACAGATCTGTCTAGAATCATAGAATAACCGAGATATTCACATCTAAGACGGATGAAAGATGTAAGTTAAGTGAACAAATGCCATAGAGCCCGCCCAGTACTGTCAAATTGTAATCTATCTGGCCTATTTTCAATCAAATTAATGACACATTAACGTCATGGCTAGACTTCGAGCCGGAAAATTCGGCTCGGTAAATACACATATTTTTTTGCCGATCCAATATTTCAAAGTTCCAAATAGAAACAAACGGGTTTACTACAGGGGTCATCAGAGAAGAGCGTCAGTTTTGAAAGCGTGTTTGAATGAGCGAAATCTGTACAGTGAAAGTCCTTTTTAAGTTAGTGTTTTGTTTTTTTTTTCGTGTGTGGAAGTGAAGTTTGTTTTCATTTCGGCATGGAGCTAGGGCCCTTAGTGAATTGTTCACATAAACCTGTATGCCCTGAAAAAGTGCTAGATTTGTGTGGAATGAGGATTTACAATCTATTCTATCAGACAGTGAATCGCAGTGTTAGTAGATCTAGATCTAGATTTTTGAACAATAAGTTGAAAAATATTATATAAAATATATTGTTTTGAGTTATTGTTGTCCAGTTTCTTGTCATTTTTCTTTTCTCACACAGCCCCAATACATTCATAAATATTTTATTCATGTTCTATGATTTCTCCCGTTTTATTTGATACCTATATTGCATGGTTTGTTTTCTCCGGGCTGCTGTAGCAATTGATTTATGTAGTGAAGGTGTGGTCAGCAATTTGGTCATGAAATTGGCCGTGTCCGGAGGTGACCATGGGAAATAGGTCAAGTAGGGAAAGACAACAGAAAATGGAAGCCAAAATATTCTGAAGTCGGGTTTCTGATATATGTTTGAGAAATCGATACAAAAATTATTGCCAAAACTGCATTTGGCGTTCTACAAGTGATAACAGCCTTGTCTACAACACTGGGCTCTGAAGATTTAATATTCTGTTCTTCTAAGAGATTTCTCTAAGGCTATTTGTCCACGAGATCTTTGTCTATTTTACTACTAGATGTCTGATTATTAAGGCTGCATTCTTTTAAGAGATTTCAACTAAGGCCCCATTCTTCGAAGAGATTTCAATTAAGGCTATTCTTTCGCAAGATTCTTTTCTACTAAACGCTCTGACCATCCACTCAACCTTCTATATATAAGACTATTTTACTAAGAGATTTTTGACTATTAAGGCCCCATTCTTATGAGAGATCTCTGTCTGCTAACGCTTTGTCTTCCACTCAGTACTCTTAATCGAGTTAACAAGGCTCAGGATCTAATAAATCTATAAAGGCTCTATTTTTCTGAGAAATTCTGTCTATCAAGGATCTATTCTTCTGGAAAATCTCTTCCTATCAAGGCTCTAAATGTAAAGAGTTATTTGTCTATAAAGATTATGTTTTTAACAGATCTGTTTATGTTTTATTAAGGTTCTATTCCTCTGTCTATCAAGGCTCTATCTCTTCACAGGTGGTTTCTCTATTTATTGAGACCTAACCTCAAAAAGATCTCTATTATTCCTTATAAAGCTCTATATTCTACGTCTAGTAAAGCTCTTATTCTACCCTCCCCAGGTCATCGTGTCCCAGCCGGGCGCTCTCCCGGGCTATGTCAACCTGGTTGCCAGCATCTTCCAGTACTGCAGCTCGGCCATCAACCCGCTCATCTACGGCATCTTCCGCAAGGACTTCCAGAGAGCGTTTATCATCGTGGTCAAGAAGATGCTGGTCAGAATGAGAATCCGCGAGACGGTCACGGTTGGAAGCTTCACCAATTATTCTCAGTAACTCATAGATGACTCTGGTCATAATGCCGGGCTACAACGCATAGGGACGAACGCGCCAACGTAGGTCAAACCCAGATATCTGTACGGTTTCTCTCCCCTCAAGGCGCGCTTATTGCCATGGTCGTCTTTTCCTAAAGTTTATGGGAATTAAGACAATGGACATCGTCCAGAGAGACCTCAACCCAAATCAAAATGTCCGCAAAAGAGTCGGAGAATTTAAGCTTCTCCATATCAGTGCAAATTTCAGAATGAGTATCGTCAGATACTGAATGGACAAGATCAATCACTCTGATCGCTCTCTAACATTAAAAAGGCCTTTTACTGCGTTACCACAGGGTGCTTTCTCTCTCCACCTTACTCAGATCTTATATCTACATAGTATTACACATTATTTTTTTTTTTTTAATTTCTCAAATATATTATTGTTTTGTTAATTTCCAAAATTATGTATTTCATTTTCTTTAAATTACAAAAACAGACAGTGCTTTATTTGAGTGAACTAAATATCAATTATGTAAGGATATCGATCCTTACATACAAAGCATAGTCAGAAATCGCAGACAAACCATAAAAGAAAAAGTCATCCTGAGCCTTTCCGTTGTGTCTATATCCAGTTCTATGGCCTGCCCATGTTGCATTGGATATGTCAAACACAAATGGGGATTTTATTTGACCAGCCTAATACATGCACTTACCTTTACCAGAAAAAAAGGATATCGAACAAACAATGTAAAGAAAAAAGATCACTTAACTTCATAACATCTGACAGACTGATTACCAAAAAAAAAAAAAAAAGATTTTTTTAAAATTGATAAAATTATTACATTCAAAAAGAAAACATTTTCTTACACTGTCAATTTTTCTGAGTTTTTTATGATGTAAGTTTCAAGCAAAGAGTGCAAAACTGATGTTTTTTTTTCCATCTTTACCGTGCTTGCTTAACAACTTTTGTGCCTGGCAAAGGGACGTAATAGGGCCCTTCAAAACAAGTCCTCATTTAGTGGCTTTGCGAACTAAAAAATCCCATGTTTCCCCACATCTGGGTGGGGACATATCGCCGTTATCAATGTTGTATGACATGTTATTGTTATGTGTACGTTCAATAGATCTAAATGAATGTTTATACTAGTTTATATAAATGTGTACTTGAGGTCACATAATAGCTCCTTATTGGATTTCCCTGATGTGGCAGACTGATTTTGAATACAAATTTATTGTAGGAATGATGACAATATTAATGATAGCTGTTATCAATGTTTCATATTGTCGATAAAAAAAAAGTTTAACCCTCTCTATAAAGAAAGGCAGACATACATTTACGTACATTAACATTCACCCGCTTTGCACACAAGCAAACAAGCATACATAAAACATTTACACAGTTTCTTATATGTATATATTTTTACATGCCACATGGTTAAGTAGAAAAGGAAAGAAAGATAGAAAAAAAGAAAGATAGAAAGAAAGAAAGAAAGAAAGAAAGAATAAAAGAAAAAGAAAGAAAGATAAAGAGAGAAAGAAAGAAAGAAGAAAAGAAAGAAAGGAAGTAAGAAAGAAAGAAAAATAAAGAAGGATAAATAGATACAAAGAATGAGAGAACAGCTAGTGCAAATGAACCATAAATTGTTCAAACAAGAGTTAACCAAAGTTCACACTGATGTAAAAGGTTGCAAGTTAATAAACATAGATATATACTCATCATGAGACAGAAATCCCAAATAAAGTTCTTCAAATGTAAGTTATGTTTCCTAAAGTTGGTGACAGGACTTACAGTTAACTTCGTACATACAATGCAGAGTATGGCTTTTCTGGTACAACTGTAAAAGATACACAGTCAATCGAATACACTGCCAGGACTGAATTCAAAGCTTTTCTTTGTTAATCTTTATCTCCCTACCGTCAACCCAACTGATCAGCACCACCATTGCCCAGATATATGAACATAAGGCACAGAGAGAAACAGACATACTGACATATACCTGGGTGAAAGACAGACAAATTTACATACCGAATAGATACACATGAACAAAAGACAAACATACAGACACACTGACAAAAACATGAACAAAAAGCATACAGATACTGTGAGATATACCAATATTGAACAAAAGACATACTTGCAAAGGAAAGAACAAAATACAAACACATCAACAATGTATAACCAAAAACCATATAGGACAAACAAATTTCAATATACTGACAAATTAAATGAACAAAAATAACAAACACAAATATGGTAGCAATTACAAATACAAAAGATATACACTAATAAGATTTTTTTTAAAAATACAACAGCTGCTTACCTCCCCTTTGTCCACTTTCATCCCTTGACCTTTATAAGCGTACATGGCCTTGACCTGTGGAATTTTCCGTGTCTCCACTACATCCTGCAGCATCTCCCGCTCTACAACCTCCTCCACCTCCACCTCTCTGGGAACTTCCACAACCTCTTCTTCTTCCTCTTCTGCTTCACCCCCTTCTGGCTCTCCATTCTCCACAGGCATGAATTTGGCAGGAGAAATCTGAAAGAGAAAACAAAGAGCTGAGATCTGACCCAGGCTGAGAGTAAAACCATGTTCAGCAGGGACTTTCAACTGATCAGCATACTGCTTTTGTAAGACACTTGGTGCCATTGTCCCAATACAAAAATAGAGTGGTGAAATGCTGTCTGCCTCTTTGGGAAGTTCTGACAGTTATCATTCTTTGATATAAATAATATATTGCATACATGTGATGCCATGATCCCAGATTATTGTACTTTTTTATGATACACTTCTAGTTTGCAAAAAAACATAATGCATACTGCTATACAACTCAAAGTGGAAAATTAAAAAATGCTGTGTTTTGCCCTAACATTCTTTTTGTAGCAACCACGGGGGTCAACAAAGGGCAGCTGGTAAATATTAATGTTTACTGATGAACCAGATTTAAATGGTGTCGTCTTAGGAAATTGGAAGTAAAGTTTGGTAAGGTAAATATTAATGCCATTCACTGGCAAATTTTAGTCATCCATCTTTGACATACAACATTCTAAGTGCATGTATATGCACACATATTATAACAGGGTTAAAATCAGATGGACAGAAAGTCAGATGGATCAGTGTCCATTACTCACATTGTAGTCACTGGCATTATAAGCCATTATTGAAGTTATATGTCTCTTATTACATACACCCAGAAATAGGTGCCAGATCATGCATACACACTACATTGTGATATTTAGCATGATTAGGTAACCAGATGGTGAGTGAGTCCAGAGAATCACTGTCCACTGCAACAAGCATTCACATTGTGAACGTGACAGATTTGGTCATCACTAAATTGTTCCATCTTGCACATACACATATTTATCAAGAACATGCAGAGACACACATCACAAGGGGATTAAAGCCACATGGGTAGTGAGTCAAACAGACCAGTATCCACTGAAGCAAGTAATCACATTTTGTTCAGTTTCCACTCTGATCATCACTAAAAAATCAATCTCTAACATGCACACATGCATAAGTGTCTGCACACCTGACTGGGATAAACAGGGTCTAACCAGCCAGACAGCAAAATGTGCCCTCTTGCAAGTCCTAACTTTGTGTTTTTTGGCAGTTTTGGTCATCACTAAAATTATCCATCTCTTATCCATATACATGTACAAAGGCGCATGTACATTCATGCTTACACTCTGAAAGACTTGGACCAGACAGACAGACAGACAGACAGTGAGTGAATCAGGTAGATCAGCAGTACTCACATTGTGTTCACTGGCAGCTTTAGTCATCAGCACAGCCAGCTCCTCTAGCCGCTTGATCTCTCCATTGAAAGCTTTGATGTCTTTGTCCAGCCGATTATGTCGGGACAACAAGGCCTGCAAGATGAGATATCAACACATGTCATTATACAAGCACACAGAAATCACAGAGATCAGCAAATACACAAGCAGATAAACACAATCACATTTATAAATTGACAAGAAGAACTCACTTTCAGTCTTTATCCCCAGCAACTGGTTAGATTACTACATATTCAGTTTGAACAAAAGATGGATTTGGTTGCAGATTGAGCCTGATACATTCATAACAGATACATTAAATCTCAGTTTGTAGGCATTAAGCTAACAATATCATTGGATACATGAAATCAACACAAGAATATTATTCTCTCAAACATTTCCCACTCATACTGATTGTCTCCCATGACACTGCTTTACTTCCATTCTAGCCCCTCTTCATTTCTCCCTATGTACAGTACTAAATTTATTCCCCCACCACAGATGTTAGTCCTCCTTTCTTCTTCCTCTCTCTCATACAATACAGATACACTAGAAAGAATGAGGAAAAGAGAGGGAAGGGAGCACTGACCTGAGCACTGGCCTCATCCTTGCCATAGTCATCACTGCAGACCAGTGGCATCTTCTCCTTCATCCAGGATTCAGCCTCATTGGCATCAGCATAGTACTGTAGGCAAAAAACATACAACAGCATTAAAGGGTCTGCTAATGCTGAACAAATAGCGCTTTGTCAAAAATCCGAATTAACCTGTTGAGCTATGAAATTAAAATACGAGTAAGTCTTTCTGAGATTGAGTATATATTTACAATTCAATTTCAAACTGTCTAACTTAAATTAGATTTGTTCACTGATGAGATAAGGAGGAAATGTCACTAAGAAACTCAAACCCCTTGCCAAAATCCATGGATGCTCAGTTTCAACTGTTGCAAAGTAAAGATGGCAAATATTTTTAAAAAGACTATAAGTGTATTTGTTGTCAACTCATTTCGAATCTCAGGGATTCATTTGACAAATCAAAATCATGCAAATCTATCTAATTCTACATCTCTATCATACCTGCTGGGCTTCAATAGCGTCTTCCAGCCTAGTCTTCCTGTTGGCAGCAGCTTCCTGCAGTTGATTCCATTTACCCATCAGTGACTTAATCCGTGATCCAATTTCTGACCTGGCCGGGTGACCTTGGTTGACCAAGTCCTGGCCAACACCACAGATTTGCTCACACCGGCGCCAGCGGCCTTGCATCTCAGCTTCCAGAGCCTGCAATAATAAATCAAATATGACTTTTTACTTCTCTGCTTGGAAAAATCTGAACTGCTCCACTGAAGTCCATTTATTTGTATACATTTCAAATATTACTGAAGACTTAAGAAAAATACAACAGATGTGCAGTTTTTAATATTTTCAAGGCTTCCATCCATCCCACCTAAAAAGATCACAAAGAACAGTTCCTGTTGTCAAAAGTAATGATTTCAATGAATAAATTCAACAAACCAAAAGGACAGAAGTCTTAAAAAACAAAAGCTTTTGCCCATGTGCTAAATAAGGACATACATGATTCTTCCTCCTCAATCTTCATTATGGTTTATTTTTAATAGTTTATATGATTTGAACTGGATATGATAATTGCAATCATGAGGATGAGTATGCATTTCACTCACACTAACTATCTGTCTACAGATTGCTTGTTCTTGAGAGTATAATAGACTATGATAGTACTTTGTTTTGACTGTATGTTACAAGATAGTCACTTCACAGCCAGGGACAACCATTTCCCTAGCATTTAAAATTTTCAGTAAAGCACAATTTTTCAAAAGTAAAATAGTCATTGTTCTGTTTTGTTCAGTAAATTTAGAATTTATCACCTACTATACTACAACAAATGACAGTCAGAAGATGTTGAGATATTACTAAAAACATTACAATATTAAGTTCAAATAACAAGAATCACGGCATGGTGGGACTATCCAATGGTTTCAACCACAATATCCAGTGGGAGCGTCCAATGATATTTACACTAGATTTGTTGTTTCGACCCGAAATTTCATATTTTTCGTAACATCATTTCCAATCTAAGTTTTTCATATGAAAACAGCGGGAGTTCAATGTTGGATTGCTCGACACTTTCAAATATTTTTGTGTTGTGTTCTGGGTTTGTCTACATTTTTCTGTAAGTGGGCATGGATCCATGATGGGAAACCAAAACAACATTTACTCATCCATTCTGGAGCAGGAGCATCTCAACTGTTTGAAGAAACTGAAGAGGGGGAAAGAAGTAGTAATAGACTCCCAGAGGATAGATTGACATCTAGTGACAAAAGGAGTTTATGTAGTGACACTGATCCACATAATGTACTTATCAAACTAGATTGTAGATAGTTTGTTCAGTACTCATATGGGGTGAGTTGATAATTTTATAAATGTTTTTTTTTTTATAGCTGTTTTTTGTTATTTTGGACTTTAGTTCCTCACTTGCCCATCAAATTTCCTTCAACTGGATTCAGAACACTTACATGTTTTAAATGATAATATCATCAGAATAAGGACTTTATAATGCCATACATAAATCACTTTCATCTAGAAAAAAAAACTTGGCAAATAGAGGAAAAAAGCTTGGACCTTAAAGACTTAATTTTTCTTCCAGTATGTAAATTTTCCACCTATCCCTTTCCCTCCGTCCCTTGATCTGATTTTATCACCGATCAAAAAAATTTTAGGTTAAGTTTCCTAGTTGGCTTCTATACCTCATGTTTCTTCAGCAACATCAGTGCAGCATTCAGGTCTTTGCCAATGTTTGTGGACTTCATCTCCTCCAGTTTCTCGCTAGCCCAGCGTTCCTCCTGCTCTGTGTCAGCCAGGAACTGGTAGTACCGCTTGGCTGTCTCCAGGTTTTCTTTTCTTTTGTTGCTCAGGTCTTGCACTCTGCCGGTGAGAGAACAAACATAGATGAATTAACAGGTAGACCAGGTCTTTGGTAATCTTAATATTGGTTGCACAATCTAACCCTTGGAATCCAAAATACTGATAGATTTGTGTATATATTAAACAGCCTTTCTTTCTCATACAATTATATGAATGTACACTTACATAACTTACGCCAGATTGAGTGCTGGAGTAAATTCTAAAAAAAAACCCAAACAAACAAAAAAACAAAAGCAAACAAACAAAAATATTAATTTCTTATATTTTTATCACTTTCATTCAATCGGATTTGAAGGTTTTCTACCTGTTTGTTTACATTTTTGTTCATTGTTTTGAAATTTTCTTTAATGGATTTACTTAGCTACCTACAAATTTATTCACTTTTTTTCATAGATGGAATGCCTTCCCATCTATTTTTTTGTTCAAGTTCATTTACCTATCTATTGTCATGTACAATGTTTTTTTTCTATATTGTGTTCACCTACCTATCAACAGCATTGTTTAAAGTTGCCAGTTTGTTGTCCAAGTTCTGGCTCTCTGGCTGTCCTGGCACTGCCTGCTGTGAGGAGCGGCGGTTGAGGGCTCTTACTCGCTTGCTGAGTGCCTGCAGCTGAGCTTCCTGTAAGGCGTGCTGTTGCAGCAAGTCTTCTGTTGCTTGCAGGTGCTTGCCACAGTCTCCGGCCTTCACCTTTGACTGCCAAATACAAGATATGATAACAAACTCATATCTCAGTCATTTCTCATTTTTGTGGTCATCAGGTGGTTCTACTGCAAAAGTAATCATTAAAATGTGAGGTCTCAGAGAATATAAATTATTAGCTTGATTATACTATGGACAAAATACTCCCAATAGTCTATTGCTACCAGGTGATCTTAAAATTGTAACCAAATGTTCCAGGGTCCTTGAATAAACCCTGTATTTCATCTCAACTCTGCCCCAACACTAACCGTAGCCCTAAATCTAACCCTAATCATAATTCTCCCAAAGCCACTTGGTCTGGTCTGGAATTTCTCCCTTCTGAAGTCTAGAATCTAGATCTAGAATCTACATGGTCTAATCCAATGTCCTGCATCAAATCAAATGGTGCAATCTGAGTGATCAAAAAGGGAAAACCTGATCACAACAGATGATTGCTATAGTCAATGTGATATTTCATGCAAGTCACATCTTATATTCATATTTCTGTTTGAATCTTCAGGCTATTAAAATCATGGTTATTTAAAATTTTTTTGGGAAATACAAATACTTTACCCATGTCATTCCATTTCATCAAGAAAAAAAGCTTATCATCTGTGCCAATGCCAATGGCTGTAAACTTATTTTGTTATGGGAACCAATTCAAACAGGATCTGATATAAAGTGAAGTTACAGCTTATTATATTAACATGCTTGATTTGATAAACTAATTATCTGGTTATCATCCAGCATGATCAACAAAATTTTCCCTATTTTGATATCGGTTGTTGAACAAAAGTGGAAAAAAACAACAAACAAAAGTTCAAACAAAACTAAGACAAAAAACATGAATGACTAACACAACATAGACTGACCTCCAGCTCGGCCAGTTCCTCTGTGATGTTCTCGATCTCCCTGAAGATGGACATCTGGTTGTTGTAGCCTGACAGAGTGGCTTTTCTGGATTCCAGTTTGTCCAGTAGGTCCTTCCATCTCTTCATCACCTCCTGATCTCTGGAAACAGATAGGACAGATGGTGACAATGATGAGAAATCAACAGCTACTACATTGATCGGCAAAGATGTTGCCGAGGATCATATGAATGGGGGTTCATGTTGGCCAGCTTTACTACTTGCCATTGCCAGACACATGAGGTTGAACAAGCATAGTGAAATGGGAAAAAATGAAACTACACCATAAAAAAAAATTCATGATATAGGGAAAATGTGTTCTTTTTATTATAATACTTTCACCAATTTTTTTTGTAATCACTCTTTCCAGAAACAAGAAGTAAGGTGAAGTTTTTCTTCTTTACACTGCTTGTTCAACACCCCTTTTGTCTGGCAAAGGAAAGTAATAGGCCTCGTCACAGGCCCAGATCTGTGCATGAAAAAAACTCTAAACAGATAACTAACTATAAGTAGTTAGTTGTGCAACCAACTGAAATGAATCAGATGTCAAATTTTTCATGGATGGAATTTTTGGTGCCAGTAGACAGGAAAATGTGTGCACATTACTGAGACAAACTCTCTAACAAAAACTCTTCTGTGCTGAGACATGCACATCTCAATATAATCCCTGAGATCCCATGGTCAGTAAAACCCACTTTTGTTGATGACCTCTTTAACAAACAAAAACAAAAAACGCGACTCATTTCACTTCTCGTACATTTATGTGTCAATATGATACAATAAAATGATTTTTAAAAAAGAGCGGACACACATTTCAGGATCATCTATCTTAGTAAACACAGAGAAAAGCTGCATGTCAATGGGGAGCTACAAGCAAGTTCATGGAACTAATCATGCACTAAAGCATAGGAAGTAGTGATCAGTTATGAAATGGGTGACACCAAATTGGTAAGAGAAGACCTATTAAAACTAATGGCAAACGGGGGAGAAGACCACATCCTGCATAACATCTTCAAAATAAAAGCGGATGAAAAACATAGACAGATATTAAAGAAAACTCTAGCAAAGATGCCAAT
>JBCEWB010404628.1:0-18793 GCA_039654565.1 Peronia peronii
CCACAATCCAGTTTTTTGTCGCTCCTGTAAAATTTTCTCAAACTGGGTTACGAGGTTGGCTTGGAGCACCGTCGATAGTGATTTTCTCAGAGCAGTAACATGCAACTTCTGTTTTAAAATGACAGGCTCACATGTACCTGTGATAGATGAATAATATACAGAGTGTTTGTAAAGTTACTATACAGTTGGGCTGAAAACTACTCTATGAAATAAGCATGTAAAAACAACTCTATGAAACAGAATTCTTTCAAGGAACTGTTTCATGGGAAATACACCTGAACAAATTGAAGACTGTCACTGAGCCTGTATTGAAACAATGATCGGATTTCCAAAACTGGTATTTTCAACATGATGGAGCCCCACCTGATTTTCCAACAGCTGTCTGAAAATTTCTGGAGGGGTCACTATTGAATTGGCAAAGTCCAGGAAATTTTTCACAATATTCTGATGAAAAAAAAAGGACTTTTGTGTCTGGGACTTATTTACTAAAGCCTCCATGTATTCAAGGAAGCCAAAAGTACTCAAGATCTTTGGCAGTTCTTCATTGATGTATTTGCTAACCTTGATCCAGACTTGTTTGCCCATGTTCGGCACAATGTATGTTCATATTGTTGAGAATGCATTGAAGCTGATGGCTTACAATCTGAACAGTCATAACTATAGTAATTAGTAAATGAATTTATTGCCATATTGTTGCAATATTTTCGATATGTTCTCTGAAAATGTTTTTAGTCTAGCCAAGATAATTCTTTATTGCAAATAACTGTATAGAACTTTACAGACACCAAGTATAACTGATTTTTTTCCAGCAAGATATGACAGTTATTGCTTATAAACTTAATGGTACAGCAATGAAATACATTTCTTCCAACACAACTTTACACCCAATTTAAACTTCTCAAACACATATTTAGCACTCATAAGAAATGTAAACATAGTAAGTATGTAAACATGTGATCAAGACTATGTATGGTATGATGTGGTACATTGTCAACTTTTGTCCCAGTAAAATGCTCAGACCCTGGTTAAGAAATAAGTGCTGTAAAAAAAGCACAGTATTAAATGCTGTTATTTTGTCATGGATTTGTTTCTTCACCATTATCCAATGATGGTGGTTGATCCAATCCAGGCCGATTCTTCTTCATAATGCCAGTTCGATAACTATTGTTTAACACAGCAAATCAGTGTAATTTTATTGGAAGTGCAATTGTGTGAAAAAAAAAAAAAAAAAAAATGTCATGTCCCCAAAACATGATAGAAAGGGAAGGCAGCTTATGTGCAGCCATTTAGCTAAAATACACTGGAGTGCGCACTGCCGCTATCTTGCAAGGTGGCAACATTTCCCACTCCAGTGTATTCTGTTTGTCCAAGGATCATAAATAAAATGCTCCAAACGGTCGAATAAAGAGCAGGACAAAAGGCTAATCACTTAATTAATCTCACACGGCCTATCTTGTCACAGTAATATGAAATTGTGGAATAATTTGTCCAGTCAGCTCGACATCTTTGTCTGTATGAGTGCATGCTTGACTTGACATCCTGGAAAGGGCAATAACTGATAAGATAAATGTGTATTTATGCAATGAATTACATGCCCTTGATTGACAGTATGCCAATGGAGAAACGGTAGTTTATGAACATGCACAGCAAAATAATAATTTTCTAGCAGGCCACATCTTCTTACGTACCTCATTCAGTATGTGAAAAGTCCACTTATGCCTTTTTAACAGCAAATGAAAGCCAGACACATTAGGAAGTCATTAACTATGGAAGGATTGCGAGGCTGGTCTTGTCAAAGATTCACCTATCACACTTTGCACTGAAATTCCTTTTCAAACAACAGACAACGCAGTAACAGAGTACTCAGATGTATCACACTAGACATAAACAATCTTCCCGTACACTTGAACTTGAGTATAACATTTTACATACCCGATTGAAATTCTGGCAATCAAACGCTTTCTAATAATACATTCAAGGTTAAGCATCAGCCCGTTCATTGTAAATGTTTACTATCTCTGTATATATTGTGCAAAATGAAGCGGCTTTGACAAGCTTTGAAAAGCTGAATGTAAAAGTCAAAGTAGTACAACAAATTAAAGGAAAACTGCTCTATATACATGAATGAAAGGTGTATAATGAGCCATTTTGACTGTCAGCGAAATTACTTCCCTTTATCAAGTACAAGAGGTATAACACAAGCATCGTAAAGAAGGAAAAAATCACTTTTTTGCTTGCTATGTGAAATATGAGAAAGCGACAATTCCGAAAAATTCACCATATGATGAAAATGTTTTTTTTTCCTATTGTGATAATTTTTTCATAATTTTTTGCACCATATATTTCAAATAACAAGAGAAAAGGTGATTTTTTCCTTTTTTGCCATGCTTGCCCTTCACCTCTTGTACTTGGCAAAGGGAAGTAACTTAGCTGGCTGAAAAAATGGCTCATTGATCATGATAGGCTGTTGACATGGTCATGGTATACCTGATGTAGCCAAATATGCGATTGCAGATGTGATAATTGCATGCTGCAGTTATGAACATGCATGGCAAAATAATCATTTTCTAACAGACCTACATCCTCTCACTTATCTAAATTCAGGATGTGAACTCAAGTCAACATCTGCCTTTCAATCAGGAATGAAGACCAGAGTTCAATAAAAAACAAAAGCGGAGTGTCATAATTAGATTATAGTCGGGATATGAGTAACGCTTAGTTCTTAAATAAATTTGATCAAGAGAATAGCAGTTTAATTGAATTATTGCCAACTGTGATTAAGTTTGTTCAATAGTTTAGTGACATCACATACATGTTTGATCGAGTTACTAAACCTGTAACAAAACGAAACCGCAGGCCATCCTGAGCTTTTTACGCCAGGTTGGTCTGTATGACAAACTTTTAACATCGCTTCGTCACGGATACATCGTTAAGCATGCGACGATCCCCACAGGACGCCGTAAACTTGCTTACATCTATCTTTTTAGTTTTGCTATACAATATTTGACTACCCAAAATTTATATACACATTTAACTCATAAGCCCAATGTCCATTACACCTTGATCAGAATTTTACTAAGTAAATGTACCCACCGTGTTAGGCACAATATAGCCGTTATCGTGCTGATGTGCTGTTGAACCCCAACACAAACAAAACAAACAAACAAACCTGTAACAATGGATATATGGTCAAATGATTGATAAACTGTCAGTCATGAAAATCTCTGGTTATATACAAACTTGGAAAGGCTTTCACACATTGTAATGTATTTCACATGTCTACCTTGTGTCTCCCCAAGTATGAAAGTAAGCTGACAAAGGCACAGAGACAAAAGGCTCAGTTCATCCAGCAGCAACAACAGGTGCTTAACCAAGATGTCATGAGAAAGGTAACAGTACTAGCATCAGCTGGTCGTACATTCTTTGTTTATCCCTGCCTCAAAACGTCCATTTTAATTGCTTTTATTCAGAATTTGTCCATTTTTTGTTTATCTTTCTCTAGAACCTTATGAGTCCCTTATACTTGCTTTTATTTGGAAATTGTCCATTCTTTCTTTATTTTTTCTCTACAAAATTATGAATCCTTTATGCTTGCTTTTATTCAGAATTTATCTAATCTTTGTTTTTTTCTACAAACTTATGAGTCCTTTATGCTTGCTTTCATTTTTCTCCAGAAACTCACGAGTCCTGTACACTTGGTTCTGTTCAGAATTTGCCAATCTTTCTGTATTTTTCTCTGAAACTTACAATTCTTTTATACTTGCTTTATTCATAATATGGCCATTCTTCATTCCTTTCTTTCTACAAACTTACAAGTCTGATATATTTACTTTTACTTACTCATATTTGGTACGTGTAAAACATGGGAATGTATAGAAGTAAGGATCAGAGTAACAGAATAAATAATAAAGCACCATATTCAGTATTTTATAGATGTTTTTTTGCTTGCTCTCTTCAATATGTAGATAGAAAATCAGTGTACATGAACAGTTCACATAATAATTGATAGTTCAGTATAATGACGGAGACTCCATCATACACCACTTTATTCTTTGGCTTATGGCAGAGTCTTATATCAGCCCATCAAAATATATGAATACATTGAATAACAATTTATAAATTTCTTGGCTTACAATTTATAAATTTCTTAGCTTACAATATCAGTTTAGTAATACATATCTACTTAGATTCAAAGTAAGGTTTCATTCACATACAAATATTAAATACTTCCAGAATTCTTAGAATAAAATTTATTTCTGTAGACTCTCCTTGGAGATACAAAAAAAGATGATGTTCATCATTCATGGTAACGTTCCATGACATACAGGAAAAAAATCTAAAAGATGATGTACATTATGTCATGGAACATTATCATGAATGAAACGTTATCATGAATGATGAAAGCAATCACAGCACTAGCATATATAGATTACACACTGTGAACAAAAATTTAAAGGTATTTACTCATAAAACAGTGTCTGAATCGGTGAATATTTTTATACTGCAAAAAGAAAAAAATTCACGCTGATGTCGGCAATTTTTATACTTACAGAAAATGCAACACATGAAGGAGAAATACGAAAAAGATATAACTACCTTGGAGATTCAAATTCAGGAGTTGGAACAGAAAAATCTGTTGATGATAAATCCGAGGCAGAAAAACGAAAGTGACAACATTTCTGAGCATCCGAGAAGATGCCAGCAGCAGGAACAGCTGCAGCATCAGCCAGCAAGATGTGTCATGCAAGACTTTGAGCGAGATCGCAAGCTCAAGAGACAAAAAACAACCCGCACACAGAACAGTGCGTAGGGATATATTAGGCACAAGATGCTAAATGTCACTTCTGTGTAGGTCTACATGAGTCCCTATTTCAAAGTACAATGCTAAGTTTAAAACACATTAAACACAATCTTTATCCCTAAAAATGTCTAGGAGTTGGCCTGATGATGCATCCATTTATCATACTTTATATAGTAAAGTAGTTCCCAAAGATGCATAGTGTAATAACATAGTACATATAGTCATATTGTGACATCATAAAGCATAATTTGCCATTTCTTAACATAAATATGTCTTGCGCCCAGGGCAAATGAGTTGGAAATCGCGCCGGGTGATCTCGAGCTAAGGCCGATGTTAATTATTTTCTGACTCAGATACCAAATTATTTTTTTCCCAAATTGAAAAGGGTTAAATTTTCATTTTGTGAAGAAAAAAATTTAGTATCTAAGTCGAGGAATAGTTAAAAACGGTCGTAGCTTGAAATCGCCCGGCGCGACTTCAGACTCATTTGCCCTGGGCGCAGGATATATTATATGCATCACTGATCCCTGATCTCCAGTACTTTCTATAGACACTCTATAGGCTCAAGCATTTTACTGATTTATTTTTTTTTTCTTCAAAGATTTTGCTGAAACAAGAAAAATAACTAAAATGTTCTTATTGGAGTGACTGTACATGTAAAGCTGTATATTAAAAAGACTTACATATTTCTTGTAAAATATTTAAATAAAACTTTATGGGTAATGAGAATGATAGTAATAAATATTTTGGTATCATGAATAATATAACTACATTATTGTGCATATCTGTCTCTCCAAATATAAGTCTTTCTTGTATATCTAGTACAAGTATTAAATTTCAGTACTTGAGACATCACAGAAATATTTACATTTTCCAAGAAAAATACAAAAGAAAGAGACAGCACTAAGATTCTGTCTTGGTGAATGTGTGAAGTGATGTAATTATTTCTTGATTTGTTTCTTTTTTTTTTTTTCCATTGAAAAGAAAAAAAAAATGATAGGTACCATATTAAATTGACCTGGAAAATTCTTTATCACACTTTCTTACATTGATGGTATGTCAGTAATTTAAAAACAAATAAACAAAAGTGTACATATTGTCCAAAAAACAAATTTTTAAAAATTCATGTCCGAGAATGCCATCAAATCAGGCTATTTGTCCAAGGGTCATAAATAAAATGAGAAAACAGCTCATTTTCAAATAAACGTTGCAAGGTTAACCATGTGTTATTGTTGTATATTTACCAACATACTTTTTCTGCAAACATGGCCTGATGCATAAGAAGGAATTCCTGGAAAATCTGAAGTAAGTGCCTTTCTTTTATCTCCATACAGCAAATTGTCTGTCACTGACGTTATTGTATGCATTTGTTAAATATAATAACGGAATAAACTCTGTTGTGGTAGGGGAACTAAACAAATCATTGGTTTGTCGTTTCATGTACACCTTGGTGATAATGAACTTCAACAAGGGCATGGCGTTGTGGATCTGCTGAAGGGTAAAACCTAACTGCTTAATAATAAAATATGGCCCATTTGTTGTAACTAGAAAGTTGACTGAAATTAAGGTCGTGAGCCATTAGGCCGAGATGGGATTGAAAAGCCTAGATTTATATCGAACATTATATAAACAAACTGAACTGTGTACCCTGATAATGTATTAGTATTATAGTTCCTATTCGACTAAGCAAAAACCTGGAAAGCCCCAGCCGAACGTTTGTACACCCTGCTAAATATTGAACACTCACTGATGTTTGTTTCCGCTCCCACTCACTGATGTTTGTTACCGCTTCACCACGAGATCCAAGAACAATTGTCACCAATCCCATGCATTTTTTATGTTTTTCTTTGTCAATAGCAGTGAACAGTTTGGAGTGTTTGTACCCCCTATTAAAACATTAGACGGGGATTTCCAGCCGTTCGCTTGATCGGAACAAATCTATGTTATCCCTAGAACATGATTCACTTTGAATATTGCTTTGTTTGCAGAAATCATCTGTTGATCCACAAAGCTCTTCTGACAATCCCTACTGCATATAATAATCATGTACTAGAAGCTGGGTGATAGGGTGATGAATTTCAATTCCAGTGATGATAGCTTACTGTCATGTGTAAAATTCCATAAACTAATTTTCATACTCAACAGTATGAAAAACACAGATGCTTTGTTCAGTTGTATAAATGTAATGCAAACATAAACAATAAAGTACATGTATGAAATTTCATACTGGAATATAAAGTAGGGAGATCTACAAGTCACTCTTTTTGGACATTTTGCCAATCCATTGGCACTCCATGAAACCAATATGGACATACTACTGACGTATCAGTAACTTGACCCAACCTCAAATTTTGTGCTTCAGTGTTTGTGACTTCTACCTGACATGTTTTTGTTGGAAAATCCTGTTTTTCTTTCTTCCTATGCATTGCTCATTTAATTTCCTTTTATGTGATATGCAGTTTGCAAGGCTTATGTTAATGCTCCTTGATCAAAACAGCTTTTTTCCTACTGGGAAAATCTGGCCAAAAACTAATCATGTTCCTGTCTGAAAAGAGTTGATCTCCCTGTGTTATACAAGGCCGCAATTGTTAGGCACAGTTTTGTAAACATATATATAATAATTATGATGGTAAAAAATTATAATGGCAAGGAATGGCCGGTAGAATTCTGACATATGTCATGTTTTGTCGAATCCTTTGTCAGAATCTTTCAGCCAGCCCGTGAAATAACATTCTCAAGACAAAATACATAGGACTATATTACCACCTCTATATGGCACCTTTTTTGACAGACAACTCTGTTCACAGGTATATTTGATGCCATTGCACGTTAATGGATTAAAAAAAAAAAAGACAAAACATAACAAGGAATAATTAAAACTGTGTCTTGTCAGTCATTATATTTCTGAAAAAAAAAAAAACGAAGAGAAATAAATAAATTGCATCTCATCGGTCATAATATTATATAAAAAAAGAAAACATGAAGAGGAACAATTAAAATGCAGGTTATCAGTCATAATATCAATTAAAAAAAAAAAAATCATGAAAAGGAGCAAACTGCATCTTAGGGGTCATAATATCTACAAAAAGATTGCTTTTCTTTTTTTAGATAGACTCTCTGAAAATGTACTCGAGCACTTTTCATTCTACGGTCTCTAACTGCTCATATTCCAGCTCTGTTCATGACTATGGACCTGTATACACATGCATATGTTCATACTTTCTTTAGTTTTCCAACTGAAATATATTTTTTCACTATGGCAAGTTCACCATATTACAGCCATCAGTTTCTATGGAAAATTAGGCATATGTGCATTCCGTTTGCATACATCATTTTAAAAAAATATTTTCATTGCATATATACATATGTATAATATTAAAAATATTAAACAACAAACAAACAAACACACCAAAAAAAGATCCACACACAAAAAAACTCCACAAACATAAACAGCAAAAATGCCTGGATTATTGGATTTCAATATGACCATGCTCATCACTCCCTATTCAAAGTACATGTTTACATCTTTCTCATTTAAATCACTGCTTCTGCAGCTAAACTGTCATTTGAAATTGATGGCACAAACTCTTTGCTCATATTCCATCCCAGCTATGAGCATGCATACATATACATGTATTCAGACTTGCTTTTCAGTCTTCCGCTGTGGAGCTGCATAATGATATATCTGACATCTTTATTTACTTTCCAATGAAGAAAGTTCATCTTATACCTGTCATAATTTCTCAGCAAAATGGAACATAGATCTATATGTGCTTGTATAAAATTTTCATTCATCATTTGAGACATGACACGATGAAATCAGATGCTTGTCAAATTTTGAGCATATGGAGTTATGATATCAGTGTAAAGGTTATTCATTTCCCTTTCTGTGTGTGAAAAAATTTTTGTTCTACCTTAAATCGAATTATGGGCAATTAAAGACAATGGGGGTGACCTGCTGCTGCAGCTGAATTTAGTGAGAAAACGGCAGATCATTTTTGTCAATCCTTACTAATCCTTATTAGATCATGCCAATAAATTACAATTTTTGGGCTTTTCCTCAACTATTTCAGCAAAATTTAACTCTGAAAAGCATTTTTAGATTGATATAGAAGGGCAGTGTGAAGAAAAAAATAACATCAAAAATTCATTCACAGTTGAAAATTACATGACGCCTGATTTCATCGTGTCATGCCTCATTTGTTTTGTAGTATATTTCTATGAGTTTAAAAAATAAAAAAAATCATATAAATTCAAATTCATCCCAGCAGCTGCTATAAAATGTGTGAAATCAAAAGTTGGAAGAGTTTATGGATGAACATCAGATGGACATCATGACTCTTGCAGAAACACGGCTGGATTGACTGTTTGTCTTCTGGGGTGATGGAATGAAAGCAGAATAGCCACTGCTGACGACAAAATGAGTGTAGCTTCTGAAAAACAAGGAACAGTATGAGCAAAGTTACAGATAGAGATGGTGAGAGATCATACTTTCCTTTTCATACACTGACTGTTTCAGTGTTCATTTATTTGACCTCCTTTCCACGTAAAATGCACTTTTATAGATGTATTGTGTTTTTTGAGTTCTTAAAGTGTATCATCAGCTGGTCCAAAGCAGGGATTCCCAACTGGTGGGATGCAATCCCAAAGGGGGCTGGAAAGCCTTGACAGGGGGGTCATGTAGCCTTACTAGAATTGGCTAGGGCTAACATTAATTTTGACTCAATTACATTTTCCATCTTTTACATATTATTTTTTGCTTTTGCTTCAGTGCAAAAAAACATGTGTTACGATTGGTAGTGGTTGGGGGATGGGGTGTATCTGTATGTATGCCTGTGAGTGTATGTGCCTGTATGAATGTGTGTGTGTGTCTGCAAGTGCAGTCAAAAAAATGTAATGTAAATCGAGCTGCTGACAGTATAGGATCACGTGCATTTCAAAATTTTGGGTAAGTGGTGCAAAAGCATTAGAAACCACTGCCTCGAGGCAGAAGATGGTTTCTTATATTACAAGTAAAATCCACTAGCAGAGAATTCCTGAGAGGCTGGCACTTTTAAAGCTAACATATTGTCATCGTCATTTGATCTCCGTGCATGAGCAATTTGAGGACACTACCTTTCAGCTAGAGCAAGAAAAAAAATGTTTTACAGATTTAATTGTTGCAGTACGGTAATAAAGATAATCATGTGGTTATATGTTTGTTTGATGTGTAACATGTTTTTCGAGGCCAACATGACATGCAATTCTTCAGTAATATTCCTGTCTAATCCCTGAGGTCGTCCAGCCATAAACAGAATATACTATTTGTCTAATTCCTGCTATTGTATATTCAGCCCAGCCTTCCAAGATACTTTTACAGATGGCAGGGAATACTTGTGTGATATGTTATCTAAGTAGTTAATTTCCCAATCATTTTCACTATTTGGGTGACATGTCAGTACCACCGTCAATGTTTGCTATGGAAGAAGTAGTGAGTGTAGACAGTTGTCACAAGTGATGGCGCACTAGACAAAGTAACATAGCTGTACTGGATGCTGGAAATGTCATAATATATGCCTTAATATTAGATTTCGAATGAGTGGAATCAGTCATGATCAACACGGAAAATGTCACACAAATAGTGTTTTGCCCAATCATTTATACTCTTTAGTGAACCAGCCAGCCAAAGAGACAATTCCTTAACCACTTCATTACCTCACCATTAGCAGCAGTATGAGGTACACCCAAAAAGTGGTCTCTCATGTGTGGGAGAACATAGGCTACAAAATATGTCGATGGTCAGCCCACCACCAACAACCCATTTTTCCCTTTGTCCGCTGTTCTGATTATTAACCAGCATTTCACATTTAATATGCAGAATCTTTTGATAGATGCTGCAAGCTGATGACTGGCAGACTACCCAATGATGAGAACCCCAATCAGGTGTATAATCTACTTGTTCATGTAACAATAAAATTAGTAACAGTGAATAAAAGGCGACATTTCTCACTGTTTATGGGAAAGGAAGACAAGATAGTCGCAGGTGGCTGAAAGGGGCATTATAACATAATGTTCATGGGACTGCAAAGCTGGTGTACCAGTGAAGAAGTTAAGGGATGAATCATTTTTTACTATCTAGGCAACCAGTCACCCAAATAGATAGTTTCTTTGCAGATTGTTGGTGGAATTTGATATGACCAATACAAGGCAAAATATAATAAAAACAAATGACTCACTGGACAACATCAGATCAGATAGAACTGTGGCTTGGAGCAGACAGGTCACTGGATCTGTTAAAAAACCCCAAGAAGTTAAAAGTTCACGAACCATGATGGGAAATGGTTTTGGCCAGCTCTATTACTTCCCTTTGCCTCACACAAGGCATGTTGACCAAGCAGAATAAAGAAAAACAACAACCTTTTTTTCAGTCGCTTTACAAATTTTTCACAAAAATTATTGCTGAAATTATTATGATAAGAAGAAAACATTTTCCCTTCACTACAAATTTTTCATGATGTCGGCTTCAAGTGAAGAGTGCATCACTGATATTTTTTATTTTTTACACTGCTTGTTCAACATCCCTTGTGTCTGGCAAAGGGAAGTAGTAGCACTTGTAAAAAAACCCACCAATCCCAATTAAATTGTGTTTTTATTTACACTTTAAAATTATTATATATATATTTAGTCATCCAGGTGTATTATACAGGACTAATTGTGAGGTACTGTTAAAAGTAATATTTATGTGAGTAATGGACAGGATGGCCAAGAATTAAATAAGGCAAATATAGATCTACTGATAATACAAACATGAATGCTTTCTTCAATACAAACCACAATCCAAAGATCCAATGTGTCTGGGCAATTTTTAGTTCTAGGGTTAGAGATACATTTATTTAGGCTAAGGAATTGGACTGCTTCCTGTCTCTCATTTTTGTTTTCAATCTTGTAATGCACATAAAATTTGAAAATTGCCTATATTTTCTTTTCTTTTTTTTTCTTCTGTATTCATTTCTTTCTTTCTTACTTTACTTCTTTCTTTCCTTTTCTCCTTCTTTCTTTCTCTCTTTCATCCTTTCTCTTTCCTTCTTTCTTGTTTTTCTTATGTTCTCTCTTTCTTTCTTCCTCTTTATTTCTTTTTCTCTTTCTTTCTTTTTTCTTTGTTTGTTCCTTTCTTTTCCTCTTTTTTCTTTCTAATCATTTTCTGATTATATATGGAAACAATAAACCCAGTCAAGTTAAGAAGAATTTGATAAAATATGTCTGCCATAAAATTTCAGGTGTTTTATCAGAAGAGTTGCTGTTGACATGTGAAATCAAACATGAGAATCTACTAACTATATTTATTATTCAAGTCATTGTTTCATTGTGTATCTCAACTCACATGCCAGCAAGAAGCCTATCAACACTGCAAAGAACGCGAAGATCAGTTCCACACAGAATTCATTGATTGCCCCAATCAGTGACTCCAGGCTGGTAAACAGATTCGACAGGAAGCTGCCCTGCTGCGATGCTGACGATTTGTTCTTTGAGACCATTTCCTCATTCTTTTGAGAGGAAATGTCATGAGGATGTTTGAGCTCTTCCATTCTTTTCATCAGGTGTGTTTTATCATCTATTTGCTGGAAAAATCCGAGAGTGAAGAGGAATATGTGATGGAAGTTCTCAGCGTAGAGAATGTTGAAATACTGAATGAACCCACTGATACCTGCAATTAAAAAAATTGAAACAAATTTACAAAACTGCAAATTTAACATCAGAAATTGATTCTCCTCACTGGCTCATTAACTACCAAGACTCATGTGACTTTTTCGGTATCAAAACTTGAGATGTTTATCATCTGTTGGAAAACAAACATTTATTTTGCTGTCAAGATCTTGAATATCCATGAAGTGGGGCCTGCAGTAGCTGGTAAGTAAAAGTTGAAATTTTTCCTTGGAGATGTAGGATAACTTTCTTTTCCACAAAAGTAGATTTTTTTTTTTACAATGCAAAATGAGCTGACTTCAAAATAAATAAAAATAACATCGTAAAAATTAAGCGAAATGTTAACAAATATTAACCGTACATTCACTTGCATATCATCTTCTTGCACATACAAACACAAACCGCATATAAAATTAAAATGTTCCAAAATGAGACCATGAGAGTGTTTAAATAAGATGGCAGATGCGTAAATAATAATTAATTATAATAATTTTTTACATTCCTATCACAGATAGCATATCAATGGGTAATTGTGAAGTTTAGACACCCATTTTCTATGTGTGATCAGTTCTTGAATACGGGAGAGGATTATTCATTGTTCCTGTCGCACCTCTGTATTGTTAAAATGATGTCTCCTATCATAAGACGCATTCTGGCACCGCTAATGACTTGTAAACAATTCCGTGTGGTGGTTGGTCCATTTTTAGTGGACATCACGTGACTTTCTCTTTTATGGGCCTAACAAACATGCAATTGCATTTAATGAATGAAAGGGTGGGTGGCCGCAGTAAATAAAATAGCCACACTGCGCATGACCTGCGCGAGCTGAAAATGGGTGCCTAAACTTCACAATTACTTAAAGCTGTTTTTTTACAGTGCTTTTGTCTTGTTTTGATGTGTAAAATGCGACCCTTGCATTGTGATCTCACTATCTGTGATGAAAGGGGATGGGAGGGGCCATCTAATATTTTGTGGATCTTATTTAAACAGCTCATTAGGTACAGTGTGTTGAGGGTGTTGTGTGTGCCTTGTGTGATCTTTGTGTCTAGTACTAGACCTTGAGTGTCTTGTACGAGACTAGATATAATCTTGGCATTTAAAGAATTAAGGAATCTCTCAGACAAGTTCATCAGCATGTTCTCATTAACTTTAAAGAATCATTGGAAATTGAAAAATCTAAGTACATTTAGTTCAATAAGACTTTGGTTTTGTCAAAGATAGTCATCATGGCAAATATATAGAATGTCATTGAGGTAACAGTTTTCTTACTAAAGTAGAAGAGCACAATTTCAGAGATGATTGAATATGAATAGATAAATTATAAATCATTTGAGACTAAATTATGTCAATAGCTATTCAAAATTTGCTTTAATAAAATAATGTCAACAGTATGACAGTCTAGCAAATTTCCTCAGAAAACAGCAAATATTCTTAAAGACTCTAGGCTTTTAAATCCTTAACAATCATGATCTTTTGACCACCAAAACACATCCTGCATTGTCTATGGACCATAGGACATGCCCTAAAGGCTCACTGACAAAAGGCTCAGTGTTTGAGTCTGATTTCATTATAGAATGTATTTCAGAAGTACGCCAAAAAAAAATCGCTTGTCACCTTTAACTACTTTAATATTACAATAGAAGTACTCTTAATATTGCAATGCATTTACTCTCAGCATTTTTTATCTCTCATGGCAATGAAAAATGCACATTGCATACAGCTGTGATATGGACAATTGAGTTTTCTCATTGAAGACTGGATGGAAACATCAAAGATAGCAAGACAGCAAATGTACACTTTGGCTGAAACTTAAAACAAAAGATATTAGAGAAATGGATACCTGAAGAGTTAGTTATCGATCCAGTATGGACACGAGAGTCAGACAGAATCCTTACCTATCAGTCCCATCATAAAATGGGCAGCCTTGGCCTGAGCAGGAATGTGCCTGCTCTGAATTAAATTGTTTAAAACTCAAAATATATGGCATTTCAAGATGATGGTGCAGATCAGTGGTTTCCAGTGTTTTTGCACTCGCAAAAGCTCAAAACCCACATGACCCCCTACTACCACTCAGCATCTTGATTAACATTTTTTTTTAACTGAGATACAGAGGGAAAGCAACAATGAAATAAAAACAAAAAGACATGTAAGAAGAACATAAAACATGCAACTGATGAATTGAAATAAATGTTATCCCAAGCCACTTTTAGCAAGACTAGGCCAAGGCTTTTCGACCTCCTTATGTCGTGACCCACCAGTTGGGAACCCCTGGGATGGATATGTTAACTACCAAGCAAAATAACAACATACATCTAGAACTCTAATAAAGGCCTTACCTATCAGTCCCACCATAAAGTAACCAGCCTTGGCCTGTGTCGTAGTAATATGACTGCTCTGTCCTAACCCGGATCTGCTGTTCCTATCAGGTGTTATGTTGATGGAGTGGGTCAGAAGTGTCACAGCACTGACTAATGTTATGGCCTTTACATCACAGTAGCCATTCCAGGTCATAACTACCCCCAGGTTGATGCCTGAAAGGACAAGATAAGGTACAGAGTAAATAGTCTACTTTCTACTACTACCCCTGCTACGGTTCTTTTTATCTATGCAAACAAGTGAAGCAATCTGTATTCTACATTACTGATCCAGAATCTTTCAAATTTCATCTCCAACAAATGTTTCTGATTTCAATTTACAAAACTTAACACAACAGAATAAACATAACTGTTCAGGAGACAACAACTGCAAGAGAGTGGCTGCTCAGGAACTAACTGAGGGTCTGACATTCTGAGAGAAGTGGACATTTGTGGCATGGAAGAAGAAATCATCAGCGTTACGCAAATTTATTTCTGCCATCAGTGCTACATTGAAAATGTTGAGTATAGTTTGTTATCATGCTATTTGTCATATTTTGCATTTGTCCAACAACAATAAATGTTGCTCCAATAGAGAACCATATGGGTTCAAGAAACTGGCCAGTACCACCACTTTATTCAGTTTTTAATCTTGTGAGGTCTCCAGATTTTGTTTCATAATTGAATTAGTTGCTGGGTCGCAGTCATCTTAAATTTTGAGACATTTATTTCTATAAAATAATAACAGTAATAATAATAATAATAATAATAATGAAATAACCACATTAATAATAAATATTGATAATAAATTTTCCTGCTTGTTTATTTTGAAGAAATGTCAAAATGTTTTTTGCCACACATATTGTTGTGTACTGATCTTGTCAGATTAACACTTGTCCTCCTCATTCATTGAACAAAAAAAATATATTAGAATCTCAATAACAAATGGAATTGAATAACAAAATACAACAACAACAAAAACACCAAACCAGTTAGCATTTACCTGTAGCCCACCACAAATGGGTTAATGTTCTAAGTCTGAGATCTCGGAAAAGTATTGCATTTGTATCAGCCTCCTTTTGTTGAGCTGGTGGTTTAATGGTGAAAACTTCAACTTTTGTAGTCAGCATTTCACAATCCTCTTTGGTGTAAAGAGTCTGGTGCTCATTACCAGAAATGTCCAATAGAATATCGTCCAAATCTTGAGCATTGGCAGTCCCTGTAGAAGAGTAAAATTTGAAATATGAAGACTGAATTAAAAAACAGAAAAAAAAAAAAATCAGTTTCACTGTTCTATTTCTTATTTCTTAGAAGTACATGTTCATAAACATTAGAGAAATCACTGATATAACTGACAGATACATGCATTCTGAATGAAGTTTTCTTACTGAAAGTGAAATCCCATCAGATTTCTTTCAAACTGTAGGAAAAAATACAGGAAATCAAATTTAAGAAATAAAAAAAAGTCAGCACAGGCCTTTTAAGGTCTTTTCTGTTCTCTCTTGATAAGATAATGCTTGCTTTGTTCTCCTTTGTCTAGCCATAAGATGTAAATTTTGCTAGCAAGTAATGACTTTATAAAAAAAAAAAAAAATCAATTTTTGCTTGACCCAATTCTCACTTACCTGATAATTGTTGCATATTGTTAGTATTATCCTCCTCATGGTGAATACACAGCAAGAGAACGGCAGGAAAGCCACAGCCAAGGGCAAGGAGACCGACCAGTGCTAGAATACTGTGCTCCGCCAGTTGCAAAATGGCGTGTTGCACCCAGTTTGTCATGGCAGCCGCTGATAGGCCAAGCACGACCATTGGCCACAGGTATCTTGAACTGGAAAGAGTCAAATTCATGACAATGAAGAGTGAGAAACACTCCGTTTGTCTAGGATTGTGAGCTGTCAGGTGGTACAGGCACCTTGCTCCTTTGTTTACATTGTAGAATGCACTGCATTGTAAACACTTCATACAACATGGATTGTTACCGTGCGGTGAGGTACTTCGAGATCTGTTACATGACAGAGGAAACATTGCTCACACATGGATTTATTTATATAGTGTGACTATCTCTGAATGCTCATCATTGGTCAAGAGCTGCCTGAAGTGCTCAGGAGATTCTAGCTCCGTGGAGCTTTACACAAATCAGCATGTGTACAAAACACTCTCGATCATATGGTCTATCTCATAATACCTCATTCATGAATGTAACAACGGCAAAGAAGATAGATCGATTAATTTTCCGTGCATATCGATCGAAGAGACATGTCGTTTCGTGCATTTTTTTGTTTTGTGTTTTGTTTACACTGTGATTTCAGCCCAAGCCTCTCGCCGTGTGGACATTCTGAACGAGTCCATACCACGATTCCACCAAAGACAAACGGACAGACAAACAGAAGAAAATAAGAACAACCAGAGTAAAGCCACAGATTACAAAAAAAAAAAGAGGTAAAATTAAAACAGAACGTAAAGGCTTCGTTTCTGCACCGCCATTGCCGCTCTATGAGCGGCATCTTATTTTACTTGCCTAAGAATGAGTTATTTTTGTCAGCCAGCTAGGTCATTTCCCTTTGCCAGGCACAGGGAATAATAATACAAGCATTACAAAGACGGAGAAAATTCTGTTTGCTCTTGTACTTTGTTAGAAAAAAATAACAAAATTGGGGAAAAGTATCATGATGAGAAAAAAGAAAACCAAAACAAAACCAAAAACAACAACAACAACAAGAACAACAACAACAATAAATCTCCACATCATGATTTCTTTTTCTTCAGAATTTAGCGCTAGTGTTTCAAATACGTGTAGCAAGAGAGCAAGTGATTGTTTCTCCTTCTTTACCATACTTGTGATGTGCATCTTATACCCGGCAGAGGGAAGTAATTTGCTTGACAATCAAATTGCTTCACTGGTTGTTACCGAAGTCGTTCGGTAATGATGTCTAACATGTACGTGAAATTCATTCCTCGCGTGAAATTCAAGCAAAATAATGCAAATCTGATCAAAAGGTAAATAATGTGAGATGTCTGTCGGTGCGCTGATCCAACAAAACACTTATTTATTATCTGTGACAGACGAACAGGTTTGTCATTGCAGGCAGTTCAGAGACGATCGCGATAACCGCCTCCAGATGGTTGAAAGCGTAAACAGACGATTCAGAGACTACATTTCGAAAGAGACTTATGGCATTCAAAGAGTTAATATTGTTCCTGCCATAGCATGCCCATCCACAAACAAAATGCTCCCGCGGGGCCCCGGGGTTTATAAGTAGGTTCTCTGCTCGATCCTGCAGGCGGTGTATGCCCGCCATCGGTGGGATGTCTTCCATGGAGTGCCATCCTCGACATTCCAGGAGAGACATCTCTTCTCTCTCTTCTTACTCCTGTCTTTTGTCCCGCTTTCTTTCCTCTTTTCTTCTTGATGTGTAAACGTATCTTACCGGGTTTGACACAATATAGCCGTAATCGTGCTGAAGTGTCGTTAAACCCCACCACAAACAAACAAACAAAATACCCCTTTTTTTCGGTCTCCTTTGATACCGGTACTTTGAAAAGGCATGGGTGCGCGATGGTAATTTTCAAATGTGTTCAATCCTGAAACTAGCATTGGCTTTGACGAAGAATGAATTTAAAACTATTGAAAAATGAAGGTTCTAACAGGCGTAGAGTGCAAGAAATCTTATGTAAATTCACATTCGGCTGAAGAAAGAATGGTGCCACAGCAAACTAAACAGGCTATACAAAATTTTGACTGTTATTCGGTTTTGATGAACATTTCAAGCTCTGATAGATCTGATATTTCTACAAAGCATTGAACCTCATTTTATTCTTCAAAGAAGTTTGCTTTGGTTTTTGGAAAGGGGGGAAGGGGGGGGGGGGGGGGGTCTTCTCAAAAAAAGACAAAATTTTTTTCCCTTCTTTCAGGAGGAAACCCACAAACAAACAGTGCCCCTTTCTTTCCAGA